>JAAGAY010145103.1:21076-91602 GCA_011801015.1 Ardeotis arabs
GCCGGGAGGAAAGTACCAACGCATTGAGGAGCGGGGGAGAGCGGGGGGGTGGGAGGAACCACTGCCTGGAAGAGGGGGGATAGCTGCGGGAGGGCGGATTAGGGTTAGGGTTAGAACTCTCTGCCTCCCTAGTGAGAGGGAGTAGAGAGAGAATTGAGGCTGACAGAGGGTAAAACAAACCAAAGAGAATATTCTTCACCACGCAGCCTTCTAGATGAGCCCCTAACTCAGCATTTGTTGCTGATTATTGGTGATATTCTCGGCTCTCTTTGTGCCTCCCCCCCCACCCGCCACTCGAGGATGGTTGAATCCAGGTGGCTGCACTTGCTGAGGCAGGCCGGGGAAGCCTGCACCAGCGGGCGTTGGTGGTATAGTGGTTAGCATAGCTGCCTTCCAAGCAGTTGACCCGGGTTCGATTCCCGGCCAACGCAGGTGTCTCTTTTTCATTATTTTAATCAATTTTAATTTTTTCCCCCGCTCCCCACCGATTCCACAGCTGATTCTGGGCGCCTCTTGCACGCGAAACGCTCCGCTCAGCTGCGTTTTACCCACCCGAACCTCGACGGTCGCCAGGCGGGTGCGGCGGGACGCGGGGGCTGCCCGGTGGTGTGGCACAGGGTGCTGTTACTTCGCTCGTACCTCCCGGCGGGGACGCGGCGGGGCCCCGAACCGTCGGAGGACGGTGGGGAAAGAAATAGAACCGAAAGGAAAATAGAAAACCTAAAAAAAAAAAAAAAATTCCCAAAACAGGTGTTTCCGCCCGGGATCGAACCGGGGACCTTTCGCGTGTGAGGCGAACGTGATAACCGCTACACTACGGAAACCCGCGCTGCGTAACTACTTCGGCCAGCCCGTCCTTGTTCGCGCCCTCCCGCGCGGGCCCGTCCCTCGGTCTGTCCCTTCCTTCCCGGGACCCTCGAACAAACCCACCCAAACCTCGAGAAACGCCGCGCAAGATGCCAAGCGATGAGCGCTAATGTGTAATTAGTGCTTCCAGGAGCCACTCGCCTCAGAAGGCGGCGGAGGTCAGTGTCCCTGGGCCACACTTGGCTGCGTTTCGGCGGTGCCCCCCCCCTCAGAAAAGGCAGACCCCCAAAATTTGCCCCTTACTGCTGAGGGGGAGCAGAAAGGCCTCGCCCCAAACCAGCACAGAGCCTGCTCCAAGCCATGGGTGCTGCCGGGAGCCCGGGCCCGACCTCACCCTCCGGGCCCGGGCCCACCAGCCCAGCCCCAAGCCAGGCGTGGAGGCCGGGCGCAGGTTGAGGAGGGCGGGATGTGCCAGCGCTTGAGCCGCTTTTGCAGAAACATCTTTTCTTCCTAAAGCAGCTGCCAGCAGATGTCGGTAGAATAGTGGCTCAGGAGGGAGAGGATCCAGCCCAGGGGATGGGAGCTGGAGCAGGACTGGCCGTTTTCTGAGCCACAGGACAGACCCTTAGTGGTTCCCCTCCGCGGTGGAGAAGTTTTCCCTCCCTGCAGATAAAGCTTCTCTAATGCAGGCTGAGCCAGACACTGTTCTCGTCACCGATGTCTCTCCAAGGCGGTGGGAGCTGTGCGAGAGGCTGGGACGGGCAGGGTGACATGATGGCCAGCACCACACTATCCGAGTTTCCTATCGCTGAGGTTTTGGGTAAAGTCCTCTCACATGGGTCTAAGAATATGCTAGTTCCCCTTCTTTTATCTTAATGCAGTGTTAACAACTCATACAGTCACAGCAATCGTTCTTTTTTTTGGTAAAACCTCAGCCCTTGGAATCAGGTGGTAATGTGAGAATTCTTTTTCCTGTTTTGTTTGAAGTGTGGTTTATGCTCTGCTGGCTGCAGAGAAAAGCTTCGAAGGGAGAAAGGAATCATAAACCCAGATGAAAGTGAAAAGAACCTCACTTTTAATAAAATTCACTTTTAAAACCTACTTTTAATTTTACAATTTTGTAGTTAATCTCTTGATTTGAAGACAAAAAGATACAGAGGAGGTTGTCAAATGTCTTTGAACTCCAGGACTTGCCAGTACTTCATTCTGATTTGACCTGCGATAAGGATTAGAACATTACATGAAAGTCCATGACAAACCTGAAGCCTTGGGACTTGTTTGCTTCGCGTTGCTGTTAAATATCCCGGTGTTGCACTGTGCCTGCAGCTGGCAGAGCTGGCAGGAGCGGACTCTGGCAGCAACCTTTGCACCGCGCATCAGCTGAGTGTGCTGAGGGCAAACCGAATCAATAGCTGGGGGCAAAGTCCTCTCCCTCGAGCAGGAGGAAGTGGATCTGTAAGTGACCCACGACTATCAATGGAAAGATTCAAAAGCTTTGTGTTTTGTTTTCTTCCACAGCCCTCTCTCAGTCTAGTGATCGGTGGAGAAAGGAGAGCTGCAGACCAGCCAGCACCAGGGAGGAAGCTGTTAGAAGGTACCTGTGGGAGGCAGAGGAAGAAATTAGACAAAAGACATTGTGCTGTTGGTGTTAACCCCCAAATATTGCGCTGGTCCCTTATTAAGGCAGCACTACACTCTGGTAGCCTTGAGACACGCCGTGTAGATGGCTGTGGGCTCTAGATCTTCCTTGCACGGGCAGCTCTGGCTGTGAGGGCCCAGACAAAGCTCCCTCTTCCTGCTGGTTGCTGCTTGCTGGAATGGCTCCTGGGGACGGTCTCTTTTTTTACAAAGATCCATTGTCAGTGACTGCTCAAACTTTGGCCCGCAGGACAGAGAGACTGGCGGCAGTTCGGTCTCCCCTGCAGCCCCTGACCGATTCCGTTTCCTCTGCTCAGGAGACTTACCGCCCCCGCGGCACTGCTCCGCGTGGAGCCCCCTCAGCCTCACCCCCTCCCCAAGGACAGTCTCCAGAGCGCTAGGAAGGACTGTCACATAAATATCCAGGAAAAATGAAAGCAGGGGGCTTCTTTGGAGGTGAAGGCTGGATATTCTCTACTATTATCCCCAGCATCTGCCCTCTCTGAAGAAGGGAGCCCTCCCCCAGCCGGCCCTTTCAGCAGGGCGCTGGCGGCGGCCATGCTCTGCTTTGTTTCCCTGACAGGCTGGGATGGCTGCGGAGTCCCATTCTCCCCTTTTCCTCCCTCCGCTCCCTAAACAGCCCGCATGGCTGTTACAAGAGGGGAGCTGGGAGCACTGTGGAGCAGGAGAGCTGACAATCAGGGCTGGGAGACAACGCCGCCTTGCACAATACCCCCCCAATTAGCCATTCATTTCTGCTCCCTCTGAAATGGGGAGCACAGCCCTCAGCGCTGGGAGATAAAACAAGAACGGCTTCAATAGCACTGATTTAAATTAGGTCAGCCTAGCTTTTGTGTGGCAAGGACCACACAATAGCAGTCACACGACTGTGGAGGGGAGCAGCATAAAGGAAAAGAGGCCAAGCAAGTGGCACAGATGCGAGGAGTTGGTGGGTGCTGGGAGATGAGGGGTGTGTGTACGTGGGTGATAGCAGAGGGGAAGACGCTCCAGCCAGCGCGTGATGCTCATACATAAAAGAGGGGCACAGAGTCAGTAGGGAACAGAGAGGTCAAATACTGTCTCTGCAGAAACAAAATGAGTTCTGCCACGCCGAGGGGTGCGAGAGCCCAGCCACACACCCTTGGGAACTGGTCTTTAATCCTAACTGGTTATGAGGCAAAGGGGCGGCAAGGATGTTGACCCATAACATCCTCCCTGAGCACTGGTGCAAGTCCTGTCCGTCATACGGGGGGAAGCGGGGCAGAGACCCTTTGGAGCCTTTGTACGGAGGGACTTACTTCCACCTCAGGCCCAGACATACTGCTCTTCCTCTTGGCTAAATAAATAAATAAAAAAAATTAAAAATTGCAAAGAGACAGTAGTTTTTCTGAAGCACAGAGCAAGTCAGGGTGTGATCGGTATGAGGAAGCCCCAGAGACCTGCGTTGCAGTCCCCAGCGTTGACCAGGGTTTGCAATTTCTTTCCCCTCGTAAGTCCATTGAAAGTCCACACCCAGCCTGGACACTTGATGTGCTGTGAAATCCTACACTCAATTCTTTATCGATTGGTGGATTTGGGTCAAAACCAGCAGCTCCTAAAAAATGATCTCTTAACCCAGGTTCTCAAAAACATCTGAGTGTCTGGCTGCCTTCAGAGAGAGGTCCTGCAGACAGCTGCCCAGCACTAGAGACTCGTCCCAGTTCTCAGCCCAGCGTCGTTCATATTTGTATTGCTGGTACCGCAGTAGTGATGCAGATGTCCGTGTTTATCTGGCCGTGGGAGAACACGAGAGCAGCACGCTTTCTGTAGCAATAACAGCGTGCTCAGAGCTATCAGCAGGAGCCTGATCTCCTCAGGCAAGCTGTTGTCACGGCCCGAATGAGTTTACCCAGGTAAGTCCGTACGCAAAGGAAGGTCAGAGAAGTTTAAAAGCAAGAGTTCACTGCTGTAAGTCCCCCAGGCAGAAACTGCTCTCATGGGGTTGTCTTTTGTGACCCAGATTGGACTTCTACAGGTGACACCTGGCTACAATTGGCCAAAGAACTACTGATGGGAGAAAATCTGGGTGTGGAAGAGTTGAAAGACTCAATCAGACATTTAGCATGGCATTCTTCGGCCTTTTTGAATCAAAGGACAACCTGATGTTCTTTGGCAGTCGCAAGAAAAAGTTGTAAACAAAGACAACACTTGATCATTTAAGCAAAATGTTTATTGCATTACAAACTCATAATTGTCTTGCTAGAATTACAAGCACTATTATTTCAACTCCTGGTAGTAAAGAAGTGGGTGAGCCAAAGAACTGAGTGTGCCAGCCAGTGCCAAACGCAGAAAACTAGGTTAATCTTTGAATTACCAGTTATGCTTATTCTCCTTCATTTTTTTTTGTCCACATATGAATGACTTCTTCTAAAACCCAAGGCGACTTAGAGTCCCTCTGTGGGCCATCTTCTGACCCCCAACGGCCCACGCGGCTCACAGCTTGATTTAAGCGTACAGCTTCCTCCACGCGTACACAGACAGTAGAACAGTCAGCGGCCAGAAGCTGATATTGGAAAGATACGCACTAAAAATAAGTTGTCGGTTTTTAACCGTAAGTGTAATTAAGCACTGAGATGGTGCCTGTCGCAGGGAGGTGGCCCGGAAGGCAGCGAGCCAAAACGAGACATGTTGCTAAAAGGTACGTTCGCGTTCAGCCAGATGGTCAGAGCCTTGGTGCATGAGGAACCAAGTGAAATTAGCTACCCGGTTTATGTAGGAAGCCCGTCTGGAGCGACCGTAATAGCCCTCATTTCTCTCCAAATGCAAATAGATGGTTGCTAGTTTTCATGGCTTTGCCGCTATGCTATTTGTCATATTTTTAGCCTTTTAGTTGTGAGAACACAACTAAAAACACAACAACGAAGTCCCACTTTGTTTTCCATTGTGGTTTACTTTTTAAAGCTACGATGAAGGCTGGAGGTGCCCAGACACCAGAAGCAGTTTAACTGTGGTAGCACAAAAATCTGTCACCTGATTTTTTTTTTTTTTTTTTTTGCTGCTACGTCTGATGCCTCTGTGCATAGTGCAGTACAGAGACAGAAGAGGCGAGACTCTTGCAGAAAGCTTACAGATATGATCCCTGTGGGTTCCAAGCAAGAAGACATAAAAATGATATATAATCACGTTAATAGTACACACATCCATATATATAAATAAATCAGAACTACACAATTAGGTATATATAGCTGGAGATCATTATCCTCAAGCAAATGACATGATCTGGGATGTTCCTGAGTTGTCATTTTGGAAATCCCAGTATTACTCAGATGGACTTTATAACCCAAAATGCTCGTTTGAGTCCTTCACCTCTCCAGCAACCCAAGAACCACCGCAGAAAGAAATATGTTTTGCAGAAGGCTAGTTTATTCCCTGGATATTTATTTGCTGGTTTTGCCTGGGGTATTTATTATTATTATTTGTTTTGTTTATTTCTTCTTCTTTTATCAGCTCCAGCTGAGACAGGAGAGGGTGGGAGGAGGGTTTTGTTCCTCTGGAGATAACAGGAGGCTGTGTCTGTGCAGCCATGGTGACAAGATCCAGGGCGCTTTCTAGCTTCCAAGCAATTTGCTCCCCACCCCTGGCTCCCAAGTAAAAGTGGGGCAGAGAGAGAGAGAGAGGAGCTTTTGTTTCTCAAGTGCTTCAGCTGTTGCTGCTAATTAAGCGAAGAGCTCTAGTGCCTTCCCACCTCCCAAGCCTAAGGAGGATCTGGTTGGGGCGAAAGGGGAGTCAAGAGCCTGCACTGCTGCTTCTCAGCATCCTGCTCTCTCGATAAGGTTCTTCTGCTTCATCCTTGCTCTGCCACAGCCTTGCTGGGTGACCTGTGGCCAACTCTACGCCTCAGATTCCCTGGCTGCAGGAGGGAAGAAATGAGAGAGACCGAGCTCAGCACGAGGCCAGATGGAAACTACCACCCTGCTGTGCAAGGTGTTATCGGTTTAATGCAATCTGTTCCCAGCTTCTCAGACACGCTGACTATCAGCAGATTGCTCTTTCCTTCTCCAGCCTTCCCTGGACGTCATCCTCTTCTCTCTCTCTCGGAGATGCCAGCCCCTTCCCTGAGCTCTAACAGCATTTCTGCAACCTCCTCGCTGTGCCTCTTTTTAACCCCCTCCAGCGTCACCAGAACGTGCTGGAGGAGCCAAGTGAACTGTCAACATCAGGCAAATGGCCTTTGCACAGGGCGGTTGTGCTTTTTGGGGCAAGGAGAGCAGGGTGGGTAAAGGGCAGAGGGAGTAGCAGCTGTGAGGGCTGCAGGGGAAGGAGCCTCTGCCCCGTTCTGCGACAGGAACACATACCGTGCATGTGGGAAGGGCTGCGGAGAGAAAAAGATGGTGGAGATGTGGAGGGAGAGAGGGGGGAAAAAAAAGTAGGGAATAGGAATGCTTCAGGCATCCAACAACCCACGGAATCAAGGTCCAAGCCCTGGCTCAGGTCTGCAAGATGCCCAGTCACCGAGGACGGAAGTCACGGCTGCTCCCCTGCGTCTCTGCGCCCATTGAACTCGGTTGGGTGTCTTCAGCCCAGGATCTCACAGGGAGAAATTTAGGGCCTCACTCAGGAACAGATGGTCTCCCTCTTGGGCCCCATCTGCCAGGCAACGCTGAGCAGTTGGTCTCTGCAGTGCTGAGCAGAATCTTGTTTACTTTCCCCTCGTGTCAGCAAGGTGATACGTAGGGTAAGCGAGCCCCGCTGGTACAGGCCCGGATTTCCAGGAGCAGCCAGGACTCCAAGGTGCAGGAGTGTAACCCAGGAGCCATCTTTGAGAGGCCCAGGCCACGTGGCATTAACCGGCCCAGATCCAAGTCTGAGTCCAGCCCGAGAACAAGGCTGTAGTTGCAAGGGGTCAGGATGTTGTTTGGGAAGCCCTTGATTCCCGTGCAGGAGGAAAGGATGTGGGCTAAAGGAGAGTTCTGGAGTAAAGTGTCACAAGGGGCAGTGAGCAGGAGGGGTGCCAGGAGCAACAGGCAGGCGAGCCTTGCCCGTGGTGAACTGGTTAGTGCCCAGAGCGCTGGGAAACACTCGGTGCGTTTGGGGGGGGTGTCTGGCACTGACCTTACCTGGAGTCAAGTTCTGAGCATGCATTCACGGTTCCTGAATTGAGGGAGGGGGAATTACAAGGCAGCAGCCTGCCCTCTAAGACCCAAGCAAGTGTGATTTTCAGAGTGTCTGGGTCATCTGGAAATCCTAGGGAGCTCAGCTTACTCGGCCTCGGTGTTTCAGGCCAGGCAGAAAGCTAGTGGCTGCTCGGAAAAGTTCAGCCTTAATGCTCCGAAATCTCGAGTAGAAATCCTTGTCAGCAGAAAAGCCAGGGCCTGAACTGGCCCTCATGCTGGGCTCTTCCTTCACCAGCTTTCAAGGATGAGGCTGGCCAGGCAGAAAGGGTTGGAGAGACGCACCAGTACCTTACAGCTGCTCCTTCTGTCCCCACTCAGGGCATAAACAGTCTCCAAGGGATCCACCAGCGACGTGGAGAAGCGTCTTTAGACTCTGTTAAGTACACACAAAAATAGCAAGTGAGCCCAGCTCCTCTTGAGCAGCACCAGCCGAGTTTGCTGCCGCACAGCTGATAAAAGAACTGTACTTACTCTTTTCTAGGTTCTGATCCCGAAGCCCAGTATCAAGGACTGTGGAGGATATCACGCATCCGTGCCCTAGCGCGTGTTTTCCAGAGACTTTGGCCCCAGAAGCCGGGCTGGTGAGGTCCCGCTCTCTTAGATGGCCAGGTTAGGCAGTCAGGACTCTAATGGCGCTCAGTGAGCCGAGGGCACGGAGCATTACTTTATCCCCTCCCCTGAGGGTTCCCATCCACGGAGGCTCGGGCGCAGGATGCTGCCTGTGTCAGCTCTGCAGTAATCAGCCCAGAGGCAGAAAGTGGAAACTTTCTGCTTGCAGCCACTTAGTTTCATTAGAAGCATCAAAAGAGAAAACAGGCCTCAGGTGGGGCAGAGAGAGGCAGAGCCGTGGAGAGGTGGGGGAGAGGGGATCTGCAGCTTTGTTTGACGTGTCAGTTAGCAGGTAAGCTTCAGCTGAGGACTGGAGGAGAGAGGTAGGAAAGAGGGGCAGAGACAGCCCCAAGCTAGGGCCCGTCACCCCTGTTGTTCAAAGAGCTGTCAGGAGATCATACAGCTCTGTAAAACCTGCTCTAACGGTGTTCCACCACACCAGAAACAGGTTTGAGCATCCTGCTGCCCTAAGGCTCCCTCCCTGCCCCACATCCCTTCTGGAAATATTTTGTCTGAATTTCTTTTTAAAAACCTTGTGCACTAGAAACCGTGTACCCTTCCCAGTCCTCCGGACTTAATTGTCCCTGTCACTGCAAATAATTTTCCCTGATGTCTAGCCTGAGTCTTCCTTGTTCGACACAAACATGATCCCGTTCAGAGGCAGAATATTAAGGGCTGGAGTGGCTCCCATAATCACGTATTGATTTCAATGAAGCTGAGCTCAATGGAGAGGAGTTTGCCCAGCCTCGCTCCATCCCCCTGTGCCCCAAGAGAATGTTTTGTGTTGGACTAAATGCCTCCGTAAGTGCCTCTCGGCTTTGCGCTCAATGTCAGCCATTCTGCACGGACGCATTGAAGCGGCTGGGGTACAGGAGCAGGCCTGTAATCACATTTCCTTTTGGCAATAGGTATTTTATCAGCCTTGGTCTCCCTGGGCAGTTCGAACTGTCTGGCTGTAGGCTTTCCTGAGCAGGTCTCGTAGCCCAGGCCGGCTGGAATTCTTCTGCCAGCAGCAGCCCTCTACCCCTCAGCTCCCATTTTGTTCATGTCCTCACCCAAGAGCAGAAATGAATTCAACTGCACACCTCCAAGCCCTATTTCCCTGCTTAGATTTTTCACTAAGCCGTCTCAAATAAAGCAACACATGCGCTGCAGTGACTTTGGGAGGGCTTTGGGAGTGGGACAGGGCTGTGGACATCTGGTAGGCTGGTAGAGGTTGGGGGTTTGCTCGCTCAAGAGAAGCACAGCTGGGGTCTTGAATCAGAGCAGATCCATCATTTGATGATGCTTTCATGTGGTTAATTCTGCCCCATAGTATCTCCAGAGCTGAATCCTGCATCCAGCTCCCCTTCCTCTGTGGGCAGCAGCATCTCTACCCTCTTTTCCAGCTGGCAAAGGGATCGCTTTGGCAAGGAGGGGAGCGCAGGTATTAACAAGACCAACATTTGCATCTCTAGTTCTCACTGCTTTCTGTAAGATCAAAAAGGAGAGCTGAAGGTTTGACAGTGGCCAGGACATAGCAGAGCTGTGACTGAGCTTGTAGTTGAAATAGAATTACTGAAAGAGAAGGTAGGGCTCAGAGTGGGGGTGTTAAATACTGCAGTAGCTCCTGCCTTCTGCTTCTCTTTCCACCAGCGACCCTGGCTGGATCCTCTTGCCTTTGTATTTCTCTTTATTCTGTAGGAAAGCAGAGATCTGCAGCCAGGGAGCAGCAGCTATTTCAATAAATAAGGCAGGAAAAAGTGACCGAGAGATCCCAGAAGAACAGATCTCAGATTCCTGAAGTCCCACTCAGGAAAAAGTATCGTCTCTTGTTTCTGGTCTGCGCGCAGTTTGTGGACACAGATGTTCTATTATTCCCACATGGATGAGCAGTTGTTTTTATGTGAGCTCCTGTCCACGAGCCACGCATCTTCCAGTTAGAAGGGTTTGTTTGTTAGCCTTGGAGATTTCAGCAGAAATAATCACGTTTGGAGACACCTGCACCGTTCTCCAGTGAACTCTGCCCTGAGATAAAGAGGGGCTTGGACAGAGAGCCCAGTCAGCCAGGAGATGGAGCAGCTCGCCTCCTCAGTGTGCTGTGAGCAGGGGACTAGGGAGAGAAAGCCTGGGCCCTTAGCAGAGCTCTTCTCTTTGATGAAGCAGATGTGACTGCTTTTTTATCTTTTTTTTATGCCACAACCGCTGTGTGTTTGCAAAGAAGCAAAAAGGCTCATAGATTTGTGGCTTGGGGCTGGGACACGGGGCCTTTCATTTTCTTCAAGGGCTCTTGAGGAAGATCTCGTCGTAGCTGCTTGGAATTAATTCTGCCAGTCCCCGAGCTGATCACGGACTCCCCATGCTGGAGTTCAAGCGATGCCTTCCATTTTCTTTCTTTTGTCTGGGACAGAGCTGCAACAACAGCCAGGACCTGGTTCTAGTGAAGGCTACCTGAGCCTGGCTTGGAGCCTCCAGGAATCGGATTCTCCACGTCTCGCTGCAGCAGCTGCTGGCTGACAGCTTTGTCCCGTTCCCCGGTGCACATCCCTGTCCCCCAAGCCCAAGGACCCCCTCTGTGCCTCAGCAGCAGAAAGTGCTTTTCTCTTTGGGGCTACCTCAGAGCTGCTGGCACAACAAAGCTGTTTTGTTTTTGGCTGAGCGCTCGGCATCTGAGCTCTCGTGTGGTCGGAGCCCATTTTTTTTTTTACAAGAATGAAAACAGTGGATTAATGAGCTGCTTGTGGCTAATGTGCAGGGTTTCTCAGAACCGGTGCTATTAGAGCCCAGCGTCATGTAGGAGGTAAATGGCAGCACATGGTGAATAAAGCAGTGATATAATAGGTTTAAGTAGTGCATTTCCCTTTGGAGTGTTACTGATAACATGCCCAAATGCATACAAGACCATTACCTTAATGAATAAGACCGCTCTCTGGCAGAGCACACGCTGCAGCTTCTCACAAGGGGTTTATTTTTCATCATTTTCATCCCAAAAAAGGCTTGGGTGTTTGAGTTGGAGTGGGGTGCAGGGAGGGTAGGACAGAGACAGAGGGGAAGAGGAGAGCAGAAGGTAGGAAATATAGATGGGAGTAGAAGGGGAAGAGAAGGAAGGGACATGAATAAATGCAGAACAGGCATGTTGTGCTTTGGACCAGTGTGGTTTCCAGGAACCCCAATAGGAGGAACTCATGCATACACACACAGAGAAGAATTACTGGACATTTGATCTTGTATATTGGAAGGGAAGCATCTTTCTTTGGAAGCATCGCTGTCCACTGCCAGAAGTACTAAAAAACACACGGACATCGATGGGTCAGTGCTCACTGTTCTCTGTTTTAGATGTTCAGTGACCAGGCATTGCCATCTGCCTCTGGAAGTCCCAGTCAGTTCAGAATTCATGTCTTTTTTTGGTAATTCTGCCCACATCAGCGGAGTTTCTCAAGACTTGGTCTCTCTGGTCAGCGCTGGGAAACCCTCGTGCTCACTGATCACCAGCCTAATTCTGCACTAGTTAAGAATCTGTCAGCTTGTGGGAGATACTCTGCACTGACACCACTGCACGCGAGAGCAGAATTTGCCTCGACACCTTTCCTCACATGCAGTTTAGTTTTCTCTGGGGATGGGCATCTGGAGCAGCACTGCCTGAAAAAGCTCTTCAAAGCACAAGGACCACGTTTTGTGAATTTGCTTCTGACCGGTGTGGTGGGATCTGAGTCAAACTGTTGTAGGACGCAGTAATATGTACTTTTGTGCCAGCTAAAGCCTTGGTTTTGCCATCTTCTGGAATTTCTAGGGGGACACTGGGTTCCAATTCAGTGGCAAATGACCCGGAATTAACTGTTACATTATTCACCGTACGAGGTGCGTTCCACGGAGGTGTAATTCTGTTAGGATCTAGTGGCAACAGCATCTCATTTGGAGCAGAATAAAGGAGATGAGAATCACTAAGGATCAGGGTTCGAAATTATTCCTTATTAAGATCCCTCTGAAAGTCTAAATTGGTGATTCGCGGTATGTTTAGGAATAGAAACGTGGTCTGACTGATCCGCAGCAGAGGTGTCCTTATCCCAGTAGTAAGGAGAGGAAGATGCTCAGGACGGAGCACGAGGATAGGGATGTAAAGAATAAGGCTTCTCCTACCTGTAGTTTTGTAGCTTCCAGCAATCTGCAAAGACTGCCTGGACGTTGCGTCCAGACTATTAAGTTTAATCACCACTGATGGACCAAACCTCCATGAACTTGTCTAAAACCTTTGGAACCTATTTATACTTTCAGTCTACACAATATCCTGTGGCAAATGAGCTCCAAAATTTAATTATGTGCTGTGTGAAAAAGCACTCCTTTTTGTTGTTTTAAACTTGCCTGGTAATTTCACTGGGGCACCAACTTCTCGTGTTCTGAGAAACACTCACATGAAATATCTAAGGGACACAGAATCCCAGATTTTATTGAAAGGTCACGTGATTTTGACTTCTAAGTGTTAAAACCACTTCTGAAAATGGAACAGAGGCTCTACTTTTAATGCTTATGAAAATATTGCCTCCAGCGCTCTTGTTTGCTCTTCAGCTTGTTTTTATTTATTTTATTTTTCCTTTAACCTCTGTTTACAAGCTGCCCTAGCCCCTGGCAGATCCAGCTCTCAAGCTTCTTGTTTACTCAGTGAGCACGGGCTTTATTTTTACAATATTCTCCTTTTAACTGCTTCAGCTGCTGAGAGTCTGTTGCTGGAGACACGAACACAAACTCAACCAAGGACAGGCAAGTTTGTCATTCTGAATGACCTCTTTCTCCTCATTATATTGGTGTTGGTCTCAATGTCACAAGTTCAAGTACGCGCACATGGAGTTTAATACAACGCGGAGATAAAGGCAGGGAGAGAGACTTCCACGCTCTCCCCTGAGGCAGGAACGTACTCTGCTGCTGCTTGATTGTGCCTTTTGCAGACACCTCATTAAAAGTGTGTTCATTACACATAAACATACCCTTGTACTTTCGCAGGCAGCCTTGCCCACACACATAATTTGAGCACAGTGAGAGATAGCTCACCCTGACACAAGTGTGTCTGGTTCCAGCACACGCTCCTTCAGAGACCTTGGCTCTAACAAGCAGTTGTTCGTTCGTAGCCTTTGCTGCCCTCCGTGGAGTTGTACCTTCCTGGCTGCATTGTTAATTTACGCTCTCTTACATGCAGTTTTGAACATGCCTCCTCTTGCTTAAGCCTTTGAGCTTAGTCCAAATAACGTTTCTTCTCAGTCGGATACAGCTCCTGTATCAAATGTTCTGATGTGGTGTAAAACGGAGTTAAAAGGCGGAGGAACCAGACCCTTTGAACCTTTCTCTTCCCATCATGTAAATCCAGTTTGCTACATCAAGCCATTCACATCTTGTGTTCTTGCAGGCACGTGCTCTCGTCTGGAAGAGTAGATAAAAGAGAGTGGATAAGCATCTCCTGAAAGCAGTTTGATCCAGAGAGTCTGCGAGGATGGGAAAAAGGCGAAAGATTTTGGAAGGTAAGGGGCGTGAGGTAACTGAGCGTGTTTGAGATACGTTTCCCTGGGTGTTCACGTCCTTCAGCACTGCGAACCATTGTGTCAGCGGGGATGTATCAGTGTTGCTCTGCAAAAATCAGTTGAATGAAGCTGACTTTCTGCTGCCAGGGATCAGGTGTACGTGAGATTTGAAGGGAAGGTCTGGCGCAGCGCTGCCAGCCTCTGGAGCCTCCTTGCAGCTAACGCTTACCCCATGACTAGCGAAACTGGAGCGGTGTTAACAAGCTTGGGAAGGTTCTGGTAGAGCACACAGTGCAGATTTACACACCCTCCCCATCTTCCTCCATCATAGTGAAAGAGAAAAGAGGAAAGACGGGCTGTTGTAAGACTGCCGAGTATATTTGGAAGGCTGGTGTTACAGAACAGTGCTACTTGCCAAGTCGACTGTGTTTGCCAGTTCAGGGATTTTATTTTTGCTGCCAAGATCTGCTGGCCTGCGTGCATGTGTATAGCACATGCTAGGCTTGTGAGACAATGCAGACACAACCCCTGCAGCCTCGGGGAAGGGGAGAAGGGCTGGTAGGTCTGAAGGACCGTCAGAGGTGTTGGGGTGTGCTGGTGAGCACAGAATGTGTATTTAGGGGCGCACGCACAGGAAGCGATCCTGAGATGCGCATCACTGGCTGCGTGCTCAGGGTGAGCCTGCGGATCGCGGGGAGCGTGGAATAAAAGCACGAATGCGCGCGCACGTGCATCACGGTGTCTCCGTCTGTGTGCAAACAAGCAGGAACGTCTACGGAGAAAGATGTGAGTGCAAGCCTGCAGAAGTGCGTGCACAGAGGGAGACGGCTGCAAGTCCTGCGGAGCGTGTGCGTGTGTCAGGACGTGTGTCCAGCGGGGAGGTGTGAGGAGCGGCTGCGGATGTGGAAGCTGCCACGCCTGTGTGTGGGCAGCACTCTGGCTGTGTACGGAGAGAGGGATTTGGGGGAGGGAGAGGACACTGGTCTGTGTGGGAGCTGTGTGCCAGTCCAGATAGGTAGGTTAATCCGTGCGTGCAGCGGTGGAAAGGTTTCTAGGGGACTGGATCCATAAAGGTCTCTGTAATATGAAAGAGAGTTTTTAAACGCACCTCAGGAAAAGGTTTAAACACACCTCAAGTGTGTGCTGGAGCTCCTCTGCGACAGAGAGTACCCGGGGGCTGGGAGCGTGTCTCTGTTAGCACGTCGCTGTTGTTTTGTTTGAGATGCGTCTTTGCTTTGATGGGGCGTATGTAGGATGGTGCCTGAGCGACGCGTGCGTGGGCTGGGATAGGTGTGCAGCAGCTACGGCTGTGTGCGCAAGGGAGGGCGTGCAGGAGAGAGCGGCGGGGAGGGCTGAGCAGAGGCAGTCCCGTGGCTCGGGGATTTGAGCACGCAGCGCAGGGCTCTGCTCGGAGGGCTTTGGCCGAGCCGCTCTGCTGTGGAGTGTCGCTAAATTCGGTGCGCGCGCTTTCTATTCTGGGTGTTTCTCCGCACATCTTTGCTCCCATCTTCCGCCCGGCTGGGCGTCAGGCCCTCCGAACCGCAGCTCTCTCGCACTTGTTGAGGAGCATCGGCAGGAGAAGGAGCGGTTCCCTTGGAAACCTCTGGATGCCCAGCAACAAGTCGCTGGCAGCTGCCATGTGACCAGGTGCATTAATCAGACATGTTGTATGAATCAGGTCAGTTGGGGCCAAAGTCCAGCTCGCTCCCCC
This sequence comes from Ardeotis arabs, assembly GCA_011801015.1. Lineage (NCBI taxonomy): Eukaryota > Metazoa > Chordata > Aves > Otidiformes > Otididae > Ardeotis > Ardeotis arabs. The sequence goes on from JAAGAY010145103.1 coordinate 36,481, forward strand.
TTCGCTTCGTTGCTAATTACCGAGCTGCGAGGGCTGCTCTAAGTAGGGGGTGGAAAACAACTTGAAATAATTAAATAAAACAGCGACCTTTCCCGTTGTGGCTTCTAAGTTCGGCCCAGACTTTCTCCATGAGAAAAATCTGTCCAATCCCCTCTTCCACTTAAATGAACCTAGAATGTAAATGAACGAGGCAGAGGAGTCTCGCAAGGTGGAAAAGCCAGAGAGAATGAATCTGCAGTAGACGCGGTGAGTTTCCAGGTCTCTTCTCGCAATAAGCCCCACGTTTCAAATGCATCTTTTGGATGAGGAGCTCTGGCTTGAGACAGTTTGGTTGTGACTTGGGAACACCTCATGTTCACAACTCAGATCCCTTTGAAAATCAAGTTTCTGGAAGTCTCAACTGAAATTGCTGGCCAGAATTCCTGGTTAGATGGCACAGAGAGGACTTGAGTACAAATTCCTGCCCAATGCCTCTAAAATAAGAGGCTGCAGCTCTCAGGAAAACAGGTAGTGCCTGCACACTTCTCGTCCCTTGTGGACTCATCATGGCTGCAAAATGGCTGTTCTTCACAGATACGCAGCTGGAGAGCTTCTCCTTCATCGTTCCTTGTGGCGCATTTCCTTAACCTCAGTGGGGCCTTCCGCCATTTGACTCAAGCGCAGAGGACTCAAAGGCAAAACCTGGAGGAAAATCAAAGATGGTTTCGTAGCTGCAGCTCTGGGCCAGGGGACAGCAGCAGTTACCACGTTAAGACTAAACTGAGCGCAAATTGGGAGAGTCCTGGTGAGCAAATGAGGTAAAGGGAAAATTGAGGATGAAGAGATCCAGCTGGGGTAAAAGCAGCCGTAAGCACTGGCCTCAGTCCCCTTCTCTGGTTCCCTGCCTAGCAGGATCTTCTCAGGGCATCAGACACCCAAGTCTCACTGTCCTTTCAACCTGTGTTCTGGAGGGACTCAGGCACCCCTCAGCATTTTCCGTAAGATGCTGTTTACAGTTTCAGCTCCCGTCCTTTTCACATTTCCCCCCCAGTTCCTGCTTTGCCTGGATAAAGCTAGAGTAAAGGCTTCCAGATTTGGCTCCTGAATGAAAATCCCTCACAGATACACGTTCAAGGCCAGGTGTTAGCAAGGCTGTAACATCTTCTTTTACGCGTACACCGGTCTCCATTCTCCGTGCTGTGACTAATGCATTGCAGGGTCATCAGGTACTGCTCAATCTCCATCTCCTCCTTCAAGAGATCAGCATCTGAGCCTCCCGGGGTGTTCACTGATTCATGTCGAACACAGGTACGCTCTGCTCAAAACCATCTTTTATCGCAGGCAACAACAAAAAATGTCGCAGCGGCCGGTCAGATTCTCAGATGATGTAAGCCAGCCAAAGGATCTGGTCCGTCATCCACAATGGTACTAAAGACTAGGAAAAAAAAACCGAAACAGTTGGAAACAGAGCACCTGGCTTTATTCTAATCCTGCTGTAATTTGAGTAGCATCCAATGGCACTTGAAAATGAGCTCCCTTCATGTCATCTGCTTTTAGACCCAGGTTTTAAGAGCCCAGTATTTACCCACAGGAGATCCATTGCTAGCAGGCAGCAATTTCCCCAAATCAGATCTGGATGCAGATCTCAAGTATTACCTAGACCAAGCCTTTAACTTCGCACCATTTTGATTTCTAATTAACGTTACAATCAATTATTGTTTTTCCTTCAGTATCATGTGATAATAAATCCTGTGCATGGGCTATGCCAGAAGACAAAGCTTTACCTCGACATACTGACCATCTAGGACAATCTTGAAGAATTGACATCTGCAACCTGTGTATCTGCAGGTTGCAGAGGCGCAACACAAATCCATCCCAGCTGACACTGTCCAGTCAAAGTCAGAAAGATGTGCGTGTTCCTGGACGGAAGGGTTAGGAAATAAATTCGTTTTCACTGGCAAGTGATTTGTTCTTTGGCACACTCCAGGGAATAACTGTCTGACCTCCATACTCTAGGAGCATAAGAGAACCAGATGGATGCTAGATACTCAGATCTGCCTCTGCGATTCAGCTTGGTATCTCTGGGAAGAAACGGAGGGCTGGGTTTTTGTGTAAGCTCCAAAACCAGGATGATCAAGGCTGAGAATTTAGGGTGAAACTTGGCTCGTCCATCGGGCTGGGAAATCAGAGGTACAAGCAACACAGGCCGAGGGGCAGCATGGTGGGCTGGAAAGAACAGGCTGTGTAGGGTTTGGTCCTGGGAGATACTGAGCAACTTACTTCCATGAAGGAAAACATGCAGGTCCTTGCTCGGAGGGAAGGACAGGAAGGGTCCTGTTGGCTCTCCTGGCGGCCTCTGCCACCTGCATCCCTCGAGGGGACAGCTCCTTCACCCCCTTCCCACCAACTGCCCTCCTTCTAAGGGGTCCAGGCCTCGCTACCCCGACGGGCAGACCTGTTGCTCTCCGCCCTCGCCCCTCCGACCCGCCTTTACGCGAGGAGGAGACTCTTACACTGAAGCGCAGCCAGCTCTCCATGATGTAATCTGTGCAATCTCTGCATTTGCAAGGAAAAGCAGCCTCCCGTTGGCCAAGGCGAAGAGTCCCCGCCTGGGTCCTCCTCCCGCCGCCCCCCCGGTGGCTCATAAAAGCCCCGAGGCGGAGGCAGGGCAGCTTCCCCAGCCCCTCCGCTCGCAAAGGTGACCCAGGGACAGGTGAGCTCCGGCGGGCGTGCGGAGACGGGCGAGGCCCGGGGCGGAGAGGGCTGGGCCGGGCCGGGGATGCTGCAGGGGGCCCGGGGGGAAGGCGAGGGGCACCCTCGGCCACCTGTGGAGCCGGTCCCGCCTCTGCCAGGGAACCGGACAAGTCGTCCGGTGGCGGCTTGGGCAGAGGGACCCCGGCCCGCGGCCCGGGAGGGGCTGCAGTGCCCCGGGGCTGCTCGGGGAAGGGTCCGCGCTGCCGCCGATCAGCACCGTGGACAGCGCCCGCGCGGCGCCTCCCGCCCGCCGCCGGGGCACCGGTACCGGACAGCGAGCACAGGGCACCGGGTACCGGGCACCGGGTACCGGACAGCGAGCACAGGGCACCGGGTGCCGGGCACCGGACACTGGGCACCGGGCACCGGGCACCGGGTACCGGACAGCGAGCACAGGGCACCGGTACCGGACACTGGGCACCGGGTGCCAGGCACTGGGTACCGGGTACCGGGCACCGGGTACCGGACAGCGACACAGGGCACCAGTACCGGGCACTGGGCACCAGGTACCGGGCACGGGGTACCGGACAGCGAGCACAGGGCACCGGTGCCGGACACTGGGCACCGGGTACCAGGCACTGCGTACCGGGCACGGGGTACCAGAGAGCGAGCACAGGGCACCGGTACCAGACACTGGGCACCGGGTGGCGGGCACTGGGTACCGGGTACCGGACAGCGAGGACAGGGCACCGGGTACCGGGCACCAGGTACTGGACAGTGAGCACAGGGCACCGGTACCGGGTACCGGACACTGGGCACCGGGTACCGGGCACCGGGTACCGGACAGCGAGCACAGGGCACCAGGTACCGGGCACTGGTACTGGACACCGGGCACAGGGCACCGGGTACCAGACACTGGGCACTGAGCACCGGGCACCGGGTTCTCCCCGGGGGGACAGCAGCCTCCTCCCAGAGCCTGTGAAGCGGCAGTGGAGCGCTCACTGGGACGGATGGGGCCAGCGTGAGTCCAGTCCTGGAGGGGACAACAGCAACTGGTCCTGGGGGTGGCGGGGAGGATGACACACACAAGGAACGGGCATAGCCCCGGTCGACCCGCACGGTGCCCAGTGCCCGGGCAGAAACATCCGTGCACCGGGAAAGAGGCGCTGGGGAGGGAGGCTGCAGTCGGGAAAGTTGGGCTCTATCCGAGAGCCAAGGGCCAAATGCAATGGAAAGGGAGATGGGAACAGATTTAGGGACCTTTTCCCCAAAAGCCCCAGGAAGATACACTCACAGCCTCAGGCGTGGGGGGGCAGGGACTGAAATAATTCAGGAAGCCAAGAACGACTCTGTGAATCTGAATGGCATCTACACTGTCCATCCACTCCCACAGCCAACCTTTACGCTGAAAAACTCCAAATTGTTGTGTTGAAAATGTGGCTGACTGGTGTCTAAAGTTGCTCTTAAAATTCTCTAGTTTATAGGAGAAATAGGATCTTTCACCAAGATGCTGTTGGGAGTAAATTCTTCAATGGACTGTTGTTTGAAAAGATTTTTCCTCAGTAGTTTATTCTATGTGAGTGCTCAAAATTTGTCTTGCTTTAGCGGTACATTTAGGGTCTATGGACAGATTGTCTTAAATTTACGTGCTCAAAGACTACATCATAGTGAATTTTTTTCTCAAAATGCTTACCCCCCCCAAAAAAAAAATTCAGTGCAATCAAATTAAACAAAGTTTTTCTTTTTTATGTTTGACAAAATTAAAACAACAAAGTATTTGACTTTGACTCAACTCAGGAATTTGAACAAAGCTGAAATAAAACATTTTTTCTGTTTAGATGATTAAACCACAGATGTAATTTATAAAATAATAATAATAAAAAAAAAGATAAAATGTTGGAAGTAAAGTGCTTGAGCACTTTGGAAATAAAGCGTCTCCTATCGCTATTGTCAGCTGAAGTGATTTGCTGCATTTCTCTCCATTTTTGGAGGCTGAGACTATTCCCTAAACGAATCCCTGTTCACTGAGAATGCTCCCCCAGCTCTGTCAAACGTGTGTCTAAATACTTTGCTAACCAGAGGCTCGACGAGGCAATATAATCCCGGGCTCAGACTGTCCCTCTCTCCTGTCTTTACACCTGTATTTTTCTTAAGCAGTGTTGGTCTCCGAGGGGAAAAGGAAACAAGCTGTTCTCCATCTTAAGGAAATTCCTGTTTGCTGTTTCTGAATTAAATATTTGGGGAAAAAGAAAAACACTTGAAAAGAAAGTTGATATTTCCTGGGAGGCCTTGAATATACAGACAGCCTTCAGAGATACACACTGAACAAACTGAAGGTGGAAATGCTTGCCTGTGGAATTGAAATCTTTCTGGAGTCTATCTGTAAATCTTTTAACATCTTCCATCGGTTCTGCGTCCGCACAGTGACTCAGTTTGTGATCATTCTTCAATGCAAGGTAATGCCGAGGCTCAGGCTTTGTAATGCCTTCTCTCTTCCAACGCCAATACAAGGTCTTTTCCCTTTGAAATTCAGCTGTAAAATAAGGGCAAGAAATCACGTTCTTTATCGCCTGCCCCAACACAGGCATGCAAAAGAACTTGAGGAGAAGCCAGAAAATCATATTGCACCAAGTACCTATTCCTTGTTTTAGGGGTTTATCTCCGCATTCCGGGAAATTGCCTAATCAGATTTCATATTTAATATAAAAAAATGTTAGGACAGATGATAGCATATCCTCAAAGCTAACTAAATTTTGTATTGTGCAGAGTGTATTGCTTAATCAAAGTCACATTTCAATGTGTTTAGGGCATATTTTATCGCCTTTTTTTCACTAGTAATGTTCTGTAGATCTCAGAACAAACACATCTCGTAGAAGAATACAATTCTCTCTCTTTTCTGAGAAATCCTAACACAGAGGCCTCTGAAGGACAGGGGGTTCAGGGTAAGATCTGAGCTTAATTCAATTTAATTCCTGACCCTTAAAGTATTTAGAAAAATGCATAAACTGGAAATCAATCTGGCAGGAGGCTACCACATTGCCTACTCGAAGGAAGCATTTTATTTTTGCTAGAAATAAACACCGTATAGATTTTTGTTATTTAATTTTGCTAAAGGCAAGATCCTCCTTTCCTCCTCCCATCAGAGAGACAGTGTGTTCCAGTCTCTGGGCTCTGTACGCCTTGCACAAATATTTGTCTGTGCGTCGCCTGCCACTCCAGTAATGAGCTGCTCTTCCACTGCAATCATGGCATCTGGTAGGGTTTCAGGCTGCGAGTAGCTGGGAGACTGGGAGGTGCTTGGGAATCTCAGCAGGAAAAAGAGAGTGGATTTCAGGCGCAAGATCTGCAACAGCTTTTGAGGTTGGATAAAGATGGCGAGGTTCTTCTCTCTGGCAGAGATTTGTTCCGCCCCAGACACCCAAACTTGGCGTGCAGACCTAGGCACTATGCCTGCTCCAGGCACCTGCATCCGCATGCAATTTTACGTTCCGTCTCTTTGGAACACCTGCATCCGTGCGCACTACATGTGTCTGTGTCTGTGTGCGCCGTGGGCCGCGACTGCACTGCGGCACACGCGCGGTCCTGCCCAACCCGATTCTCTCCGCTGGACGACAGGAGCCAAGGGCTCTGGCTCAGCCAGGCGTTGAGGCACACGCTTCCCCGTGAGCACCGGCATCAGTGCCCGGTTCAGCCAGCACTTAGCAGGGTTTGGGTATGCAACTGAACCAGGGCCAGGACGAGATCTGAAGGAACAACTCCAAGCAAAGAATTTGGCTTTTCTGCTGGCTGAAATCAGCGGGAGTTGTCTCCGTTAAGATACTAAATTCAGACCCCTCCAGAGCAATCCATTACTAGGAAAGAAAAAGAAATAAACCTCCCATGGAGCTACCCTGAGGTCCTGATAAGGACCCAAAGCACCGAAGAGATGAAAAGCAGGTGATAAAATTGATGTAGGCATTCTGTATAGGCCTTCCCTCAAAGACCGTTCTGATCCTTGTGTGGCCTCAAAGTGCGTCATTGTTTAACACTTCTTTAAAACCGAACGAGTTTAGAACAAATGTTAGCGTCCTGGTGGGATTGTCAAACAAGTCGGCATACACCTCACCTGGAAATATCTAGGAGGGGGGTTCCAAATTCATGGGTAAACTCTACTGAAATGACCTGTCATTAGGTGCTGAAATAGCTTTGTAAATCGTGCCTTTAGTAAAACAGATACTGGGACTTTAATTTAGTAAAATTACCTCCATTTAAGCCTAGAGACAATACAGGAGAAGAAAAAAAAATAGCTAAGGAAGAGTTAATACAATATTCAATATTGATATTTGTGTTTGCATATCCTAAGGCGGCCCAGGATATCTGGAGTCTCCAGCACTCGCTGAGATTAACAGGAATTGTCCTCCGAGCAGCTCTGACAACCCCAGCCGCAGTTCACCGCTGACAAATCAGGGCTGAGCAGGCGTTAGCCTGACTCCCGTCTGCGCAGAGAGCGTCCAGCCGTACCGTAAAAGCAGCTCAGTCCCATAGTTTGACCCTGCAACAGGAAAAAAACCCCTTAGTGCCCCATTTTTGTTTGACTCAGCAGAGCCTCAGCACGCCGCTGGCTCAGAACCCCTCGTACCGCTTGCGTGAACGGGGCGACTCCTGTTCTGCAACCATCGCACGCTCGCGCCCCGACTCCAGTAGCCTTTATTTACAGAGACCAGATGGCTCCTGCGCGTTTCGATTGTGCGATCCGGCCCCCTTCCCGGTCTGTAATGAGTATGGAGTTCTTAGTTTCACCTTGTTTATAAACAGACCGCACAGTTGTGTGCGGAGCGCTGTGGCTGAGGGTCAATACCAAGATTTTGCCTTTGGCAGCCTCTGAGCTGTAAGGGGAGGCTCCAAGGAGTGTGGCCAAGCCAGGATTTTTCGGATTGACGAGGGGAGGAGCTGGGTGGGGTTTGTTTGCATGATTCCTTGCTTTGCTTTTTGCGTGTTTGCAGCCGTGCGGAATCTTGCGTGAAGTCAGCTGCATCCCCAGGGTGAGCAGCAGGGCTGCATGGGACTGTCCACGGACATTTTGTTCTGTGTTTTTTCAGCACTTAACCCCGTCTGCGACGCAGGCTTGGGAGTTTTATGAAGTCCAAAGAGCAGACATTTCATGCTACTGTCTGTGAATGCAGGGATGTCCTACTCAACATCACACTCCAGGACAGAGGGGAGAAATTTGCCTTTTGTTTTATTTTAATTTGGAGAAAGACTCAGAAATTTTCACACAACAAACCTACAGTAACTTACACAGTGTCAGGCCCTACTTCAGGAAAATACAAATGCACTTGCAGAAACTTCAGCACTTAACTCCCACAACATCCAATACTGCCTAAAGTTAAGCGCTTGGCTGAGATGAGGATTAAAAGATGTTTCCACAATGTTATGCAGAGATCTTCTTTCCATCCTGTCGTGTTCAGAGACAGACCTCCCCGCTGGGATTTCCCAAAGCATTCAGTGTTTCCAGGTGCCCAGCGTGACATATTTCAATTAGTCCTGATTTTCAGGGCCCGCTAAGTACCCGCCTCTCCCGTAACTGGTCCCTTTCAAAGTGTCTCAAACACAAATATAAGGTATCCAAAATTGCTAACTTCTTTTGAAAATCTAGAGCCATGGTGAACAGCCCACCTACAAGATTCCAGCCCAGGTCAAACCGGCGTGGACTCAGGCCCCCCAGAGCAGAAGCAATAGTCAGTACCTGCGACCGTAAGACGGCAACACACCCTCCAAGTAAAGTAGAAAGGAGAGTTTTTCTGAAGGAGAAGGAGAAAATTGCACAGCTCCCAGGGAGAACAACTGCAAATTTTTTTCATTTAAACTCACAAAATTATTCACGTTGCGGGCTGTAATTCCGTCTAATCAAATATTCCAGCTGAATGTACACAGAGAAATCAATGACACGAAGCGATAGAGAACTTGACTCGGGACTCCCGCTTGGTGGAGGTGTCAGCAGCAACGGGAATTTCTCCCGAGCAAGGAGAGCAAAGGGCAGTTCAGACACCCCGTTCAGTTCCGAAAGGCCGTCATGGTCCGGAATGTTTAACGACCTTACCAGTTGCTCATACTGGTTGTTTAGATTTGCCCAGGAATAATCTGTGTTCTGAGCACAGATTATTCCCGAGCAAATTCCCTGGGGACAGAAAGGAAGTACTGCCCGAGGCGCCGTGGTAGCTAAGAGCCAAACCCACAAAAGGGGACAGCGTGGTGGATTTTTGCAACCCTAATCTTAAACTCAAACCTGTTCCTAAGGACTGCATCTCACCTTCCTTTTCTGTGCAAATGGACACTGCGATACCCATTTCACAAGGGTACCAGAAGACCAAATGAAGTGATATTCGTAAAGCTCTGGAGATCCAAGAGCAAATGGAACTAGAGAAAAGAAAAAAGGTGATTATCTTGTCATGTTTGGCCTGGGAGGAAGATTATCCATCTATCTTGCCAGACCTATTTATCGTCTTATTTTCTCCTAGCTTATCTTTTATCATCTTTCTAATCTGCTCCATCTAATTCAGCCAACATTTTATTTCAGCACAGTTCTCACTGCGTGCTGATGAAGGTGTGCTTGGCGACGGAGGTGCCTGCAGATTTTACATAACCTGACGAGGTGCAAGGTAGGTAGAACAATAGATGCCAGCTAATGAGTTCACAACTCTTAAAAATAAATTAGCTGGGTTTTTTTTTCTTCCTAGAAGACAGGCATATTTTTTATGCTGGCGGAAGAGGTTTGAAAGAATTCCTGAATTTTGACAGAATGAGCTCCATTCTGTTTAACGTGCACTGATCTAAACGATGCGTGTGCGTTCTACTCGCTGTGGCATGTGTGTTTGATAGACACACACACACAAAATCTGTGTTTAAGTGGACGTAACGTCTGAAATAGGTTTCTGTGCTGGAAAGTACTGGGATGCATCGTTTCAGTCATGCAGGATTCTACGAGAAATTCAAGGTGGACTCTGTCTTTCAAGTATTTTTTATGGCAAGGCTGAACTGACTGGGAGAAAACAACGGGTTTCAAGGGCTTCCAGTCCCTTACAGGGTTCAACAACCACATCGCAGCACACTGGAGATTTTTCTGAATACCCAAGCCCCTTGCATTTTTCCTTTTGGTCTATAATCAAACGGCACTTTCCGCCCCCTTGTTGCTAGTGAATGCATTAGGGTCTAAACTTTATAATCTCCAGAGCTGTTTCCTGGAATAGATGCAAGCGGAGCGCTCGGTTAGGGACAGCCGGGAGGCTGGGAGAGATGATTACCTTCAGGCAGTCTCGGTGGAACGTCCCGGGGTTCCGACAGGCACGGCCTAATGCGGGACTTACTATGCTGAACAGACTTCCATTACGGGGGCCGGCTGCGTCGGGGCACATCGGCACACGGCGAGCTCCTTGTTAAAATGCACACCAGTGGCTCCGAAACGCAGCGGCTCGGTCGGGGTTCATTAACAGCAAAATCATTCCGAGGGACATTGTTTCGGAGAGGAAAGAATTTCATTTCTGTCAGGACTGGGTTTGAGTTGCTAAGGATTGGGTGGAAAGTCTGCCTGGACGGGGAGCGGAGCTCGGCTGTGCGGCCGTGCTGGAGGCTTGGGGAGGGTTGAGATGCACACACGGCACCTCCCACCGTGGGACCCCCGCTTAGATGGGGAGGCACGTTAAAATAAATTTGTATTAAAGAGGCGGCTTTAAAGCGTGCGTGTGCTCCGGGAGGCAGTCGCTGACGTGAGAATTGCTCAGCTCTGTGCCATAGAGGGTCTCTGCCCATGACAGCGATGGGAGAGCCAGCGCGCTTTGTTCTGCTCTCAGTATTCCCTTTCAGCAGACACACCGGCAGTTGCCCCAGACCTGAACAGCTTCTGAGACGGCGAGGGCTGCTGCATCACAGGGCTGCTGTGATGAGGAAGTCTCAGTCCATTTTAATCAGCAGGTATTAAATAAACAAAAGAATTATCACTAATAGATAGAAACGGGTTGCCGCACAGCTTGAGCGTCAACTTTCTCTTCCTTGTTTACCAAGGGCCGTGCGCTGGAACACACAAGACATCTAATGGTTTAGTAATACACTGCAAATAAACACCTAATTACCAGGTCTAAGAGGGGAAGGAATACAAAGCGACTAGGATGAAGCCATCAGTCACCGCAGCTTTGATTCCTTGTATGGAGGCTTGCGTGAAACGTGCTGGTAGCTCTCGTCTCACATGTATGCCACTGCTTCTCAGGAATAAGTCTGGTGCCTGTTCATTCAAAGCTCAGCTCTGTTTTTAAAATCTACTCTCTCTGAAAGAGCTGTCTTAAAAAAAAAACCAAAAAATTGTACAGCAATGGGGACAAAATTGCTCCTCAACAAAGGGGCCTATCAACAGCCTGTCAATAACGTGCCAAAGGCCAGAACCTGCCTTTCAAAGAGGCTCTGCAGCCTCGATGTGTACTTTGAGAGCAATTAAGGGACGTGAGCAACATGATGATTATCTCATGGGTGACATTTTCATCGGCTCTTTGGGAAAGAGAGAGATGGCTTGGAGATGGCTGTGATCAATGTTCATCCTAGTCCCACGTAAATGGCGGGAGAACATGTGGTAGATGGGCCTGGAAAGCAAAATGCACAAGAAAAGGAAAGGGGGGAGGAAGAGGATTTTAAAATCCTAGAGGCTGAAAGAAAAAGCTCCAGCGAGAAGCAGAAGGACACAACCTGAAAAATGAGAGTGGGAACAGGCATCAGGAGGGCTGGCAGATCTCCAGAGGCCGGGGAGGGCAGGAAGAGGAGAGGAAGGGACTGTGAGGGCAGGAAGAGGAGAGGAAGGGACTGTAGGATTCCTGATGGAGAAGGATGGGGAGAAGAGGGGAAGGGATCCCCCTGTGTGAGGAGAAAGCGGCACAGACATGTTGTGTGTCTTGCAGGCACCTCACCGTGCCTCTCCCTTTTCCCATCACGGACCCTGCACCAACGGGCAGCACTGTCCCGGAGCGAGTCCCCGGTGTCGCGCAGCTCACGCTCCATCAGCTGGCAGTTGCGCTGCGAGCCCAGGGAAGGAGGAACAGAACATTCCCAGCCAGAGACTACAGTGATGTCTTAGGAGAGAAGTGCAATTATGATTACTCTGCTTTTTTACCAGCACGTTCCCATCAGCGTTGTCCGTCTATCCTTCCCTCATCTCTTCTGTCTTTGTGCTGCAGGAACCAACAACAGCCCGGAGCTGGGAGCAGATGGGAGCGTGCAGAGGTGGGCTGCGTTGGACAGGAGACGAGTGCCGTTGGGGTGCAGAGACACGACGACACGTAAGAACCTCAGCCCAGCATCTGAGTCCTACTGCATGGCTGCTATTGCCCAGGGGACGAGAGGAGCCTGGGTACCAGCCCAGAAACACGAGCTGGCTCGGTGGCACGAGTGCGGAAGAGCTCAGCGCGGGCTATCCCGCGCGCCAGTGAAGGCAGGGCACGGCACGGTGTTTCCCACTGGCATGGGCGCTGGTGCACGCATGGGGACCAGTACAGCAGCCAGGGCTGAACAGAAGCCCAGATGTTGCATATGCCCAGCTGTTTTGGAGCTAGGCAAAACGTTTCATGGCAAATATATATGCAAAAATGCAAATTTGGTTACATTATTTTCCCAAATTGCTGAATTGCTTGTTTAGGAAAACAAACTTAATTTTGGCAGAAGAAAATGTTGCTTAATTTGCTATAAAACAATCTCATTCCTGCTTTTGATTTTATGAAAAAATTAAAAATGTTAATGTTGAGAAAAAGCAAAATTATTTTTTAAATATTTGGAAACCTTCCCTGTCCCAAAAGATACGGTTATATTTCCAGCTCCTGTCTTTTCCAGCGGCGCGTGTATCGGCACATACAGGCACGTATATACATTTCTGTGCATCTGCATGTATACACAAGCGCACGCTCACACCCTGTGCAAACAATTTCAAGCAGATCCGACAGGCGTAAGCTTCTGCTCTGCATTCTCCAGGATTGTCTTTTGAAGAGGGTCTTAAGAATAAAAATAATGTTATGTTACCAGTTAAACATTGGGAATAATTCTCCATCATAGGCAAACTATGCTGAAGACAAAAATCAACGGACATTCGCTCTGGAGGCGTCCCTCAGGGTACCGGCAGAACGCATTAACGGTGCATTTCTCCAGCGAGCTGTGATGGGAAGAGCACGGAGCAAAAAAGAAGGTAAGGTGGTTAAAAACAACTTGTATTTTCAGACAGCAGTCTCCCATCGAAATCTTTGGAGATGCTGAGCTCTCCACTTCAGAAAATTTGGCCTCTTATTTGCAAGCAGAAATGATGTTTTAGAAGTCCAGCTGAGACTCCTGCTTTTACATACTCTCCATAATATTTTTCTCTGGACCAATTTGCCATCCTGGTAATTAATCTAACGAATGGCTAGGGTTTTTTGTCCCTTCATCAGCAGTTTTGCTTTTTGTTAACACAAGCAGAGACAACACGAAGAAACAATCTCTCGAAGGATACAGACTGACAGCAGCACTGCCACCTGACTAAAAAGAACTCAGACATAGGCATAATCCTCAGGAAAATTCATCTCCACCCTCCCAGCAGACCCTGGTGAGAGCCCTTGAAGTGGTAATTAAAGTCTATTGAGTGGCAACTGCACCTGTTTAGAGAGGAGAGCGCGGGTAAGAGGTGCACAAAGGGAGATGAGCAGCACCGAGAGGGAGCCCGTGAGAGAGGAGCTGCTGGAGGTGGGGAAGAAGGGGAGTGGAAAGAAGGGGAAAAAAAAGAAGTGTTTGTTGGAGAAGTCAATCCCATCAGATGTGCATTTCCCATTCTTCCCTTTATTTGCCTTCTGCACCCCTTCACGCATGCAGCCGGCTCTCACACCCGCTGATGGAAACTCCAGGGGGTTTTCCCCAGCCAGCCCCAGCCCCGCACCAGCTGCTCCTCTGGCGTAAATCAACATGGTTCCACGAAGTCCTTGCGGACGTACAATCAGCTGGTGCTCATTTACGCCAGCCGAAGATCCGTCCCAGTGACACTCATTAACAGGCACCGGGCTCCTGGACTGGCAGCCGGGACAAGCCAGCTCTTGTCTTTTTTCCCTAGGAGAGAGCACATCCCTTTGTGTTGGCTTTGTCACCTCCGTGCAAATCTACAGCGTCTGGGAGGAGTAAATCAGAGATGTTTCTAGATTTCCGCAGACGTGTCTGAGAGCAGAGTCTAGGCAGAAACTGAGGGAAGTGGAAGAAACCAGAGAGGTGCAATGCCGTGTTACCAGTAAGGCTGCTGGTTTTGCACACATGCATGGCTCCCAAACGTTCTGACCTCGAACACCCCCAGGATCTGTAGGTGAAGCCATACAAAATGAACGTATTCATAAATACTACTGGGAGCTGTGGATCTTTCCACACCCTTGCAGACCACTGCTGACCCAAGGACCACAACCACTGGTGTGTCCAGGGAATTGACACTTGGCAGCCAGATGTGAAGGCCAAATTGTGGGGTACCGCAGGAACAGGGCACATCTGCCAGCTCTGGCAGACCGGTGCTGACTTGTGCCACCAGGTAATTACACTTTGGTTTGCTAATGGCACAAACCAGCAGATCAAGTGGTGATATCATGTGGAAAGAAGGACACACAGAGCAGTAGAGGGAAACCCTCCAGTGTCTGAGGAGGAGGTAAGACAGACAGGAGATTCTTTGGCCTGCCCTAGCAGAGCCAGAGACCAACGCTGCACGGCCATCTAGATGCTTGGTCCGGGGAAATTGTCATCCCGAGACCCACGGATTGACAGCAGGAGTGCTGGCTCCTTCTGCCCTAACCTCAGCTTCACCTCTGACGCCAGTAAACAGGGCTCCCCGCTGTTTGCCCTGCCGGGCATTTCTGATGGGGCTACAGAAGCTTAGTCAAAGACCCTGACAATAGCTTTTTTTTGGAGAAGTAAACAGTCATCCCGTACGCTCTACAGTTGCACAGGTACTGTGGAAGCCTACTCAGTTGACTCCCTTTACCCAACCTAAAAATGGCTTTCTTGCTGTGATTCCGTGCGTTTGCAAAGCTGCTGTAGTGCTATAACCCGTCCCTTGTTGCTGCGATTCTACACGTGTCCCGGCAATCAACTGGACTAAACCAGGATTCCTGGGGTGAGATCAGAGGAGGAAGGAGGTTCATCCTCAGAGCACCCTGAGGCTGAGCTGAGCAAATGATTCACGCAGAATAATTTGACTGGTGTTTGCAAAATTTTCTGTCTCACTGGACCTGCTGGCCACTAGTCCCCCGTGAATCCCTGACCTTCATACTGGCTGCCTGGGATGGTTGACATAAACCACAGGACTTTTTTTTCATGTTCCCCGATGGTCAGAGCACACACAAATTGTGGTGTAAATGTTGTTGCATCTGCTTTCTGCAAATACTATTAGCAATGCCTCTGTAGCGTGCTCTCCTGGTTGCTGTGCCAGGAAATGCCTCCTTGTGAATGAAGATAGAAAGGAGCGGGCATTCAGCAAAAGCCAATTCCTTTGGCCGTTAGGGGTGGGATTTGCAATTAGCTGGGTATCTGATCCAACCATTTGGCTACAGTTAACGGAGACGGATATCTCTGGACAGCAAGTCAACCTACCAGCCAAGTCCTGTCTTAAGGCCAGATTAATTTTTGCACCGACTGCAGAGGGAGCCTGCACGAGTCACTTAGCACGGGACGGCTAACTGTTAATAGGCTACCGTTATATTAGGAGAATCATACCTAAAATATCTTGCTTGCCTCCTAAATTCTAACCTTGTGCATTAACAGAATCATTGGGTGGATGGATACCATGTGTTATATTGCCTCATTTCTGTCTTTTTGCTCCCAAACACTCCTCTCATTTTTTCCTTTCAGTCCCCTGTCCCTCTGCCTCTTCTCTCTGATTGCTGAGCAGCTTTTTGACTTTTCCATCAATAAGTCTAAAGAGCATCTGAACCCCTCTGTTCCCCCCTTCTCTCCTCCCTCCAGTTCCAAGTCAGGCAAGCTCATCGATCAGAGGAGCTCAGGAAATATCTGGTGTTTTGTTGTCAGGATGATAATAACATTGCAGTTGTGAATGGGCTGCTGCAGGCCTGATCACGGACACCTGCAGGGTTTGTTTAATTGCATTTAATGACAAATCCTATATAGAGGAGCATTGCCAGAGAGATTTATTATCCACCAAAGAGGCAAAGCACAACAGCTCAAAATATAATTTACACTGAGCATTTTTCCCCCTGCCTCTCTTTAAGCCATTGTAACAAATAACAAATCGGGTAAAGTGGGCAACACCAGTCGGAGAAGGAGGTGGGGGGCAGAGGACGGAGACTGAAACCGAAGGAAATAACAGCAATAAGGCCACGCTGTTCTTTCCACCATCCCTGTGGTCTGGTATATAGGAAATACTGTTTGTTTAATTTACAGCCTGGAAGTGCAGCTGGGGATCTCTCCGTGATGAGCCAGCCTCTTCGAAGATAGCTGGAGGCTACGCTCTCGAGTCCCCACTCCTTCTAGCCGGGCTTTTTTTCACCGTGTTCTGTAGCTAAGTTTAGATCCTAGCTATATAAACAATTACGAAGAAATACAGCAGCCTCTCAGCACCACAGGGTTCAGCTGCCACCGTTACACGGCGCCGTAAGCTTCCACACTGTGGAAATCTCTGGGACAAACTGGAAGCGGCAGATCCCATCCTGAAAAATACCCCAGTGAGAAATACGGCCCTACGGAGACAGGTCTCGCTGTCTGAAGCCTAGACAAAAGCCTCACACACCTCTGAGCCTGGAATTTATGTTTTCTGCTAAATACCTTGCTCCAAAAAGGGAGTGCATGTGTGTAAAACAGCAGAGGAGCTCATCCCTCGCTCAGCTGAGCAGTTACTTCTTCTGTCTTGATTATTACGTGATTGCCTACCGATAATTTGTGGCAAATCCCTTCCTGGGCCTGGTGTATGGCTGTGCTGGGCAGCGTCGCTCCGGAACAAGGACTGTAAAGTGTTCTCATCACCTGGAATTACAGTCCAGGTCAGCACTTCCCAAATTATCTTCTCTCTCTCGAGTTCGTTCATCTTTACGATTCATTTTCTCTTCTTAATTGTCCTTGGCAGAATACTGAATCATCCTGGGGAGCTTATTTCTAAAAATTGTCTCGCCCCTCCAAAGCATTTTCATTTGAAAACGCTCTGTGGTAGGGCAGAGAGGAAAATACGTGGTGGTTTAGGGGAAACGCTTAGCGTAGAAAATCCAAGCCCAGGCCAGGCAGAGGCAGAGATCAGAGTAAAGCTGTATTCAGCGTCAGCGAGGAGCGCGCGCTCACTGCTGTTCCACGTTATATTCAGATTAAATTTTGCACTTTAAGCGGCGCACCTCGGGAAGTTTGGGGACGACGGCAATCTTGTGCCAGCAAATATCGCCCTTCTGCGGTGTTTGGTCTCTGTTTTAACGCAGGTAGCAATCGGCAGCTGGCAGTGTCGTTACACAAACAGGGTGTAGGGTGACACCTGGGCGGCAGTTTTATCTGATTCCCTGGACAATGGCAGCATGGCTAATTCCCCCGTTAAATGAGACCACCTGGACATCTCCCGGTATCAGCTCTAGCTATCGCAAACACGCTGGCTACCTAGGCCAGCACAATGGGCTGTTATCTCCTGAGCAGCGCAAATCCCCAGACTGAAACAACCCATCTGGAGTTTGATTAAAGTGTCCATAGAAAGCACATATGTCAAAAAAAAAAAAAAAAAAAGGGAGAGGGAGGGAGGGACTGGACTGCTCTCTGTGAGCTCGCGTGGGGCCCAACCTCTGTCAGCAGCAGCAACCCTCTCCTTCGGCTGCACGCGCTTTCTCCTTCTATGAAAAGAGCCTTTCACCACAGCAGCTCCGCAGAGCCGAGGCCGTTGAAGAATACTTTTGTTTCTTTCCCTTTTTTTTTTTTTTTTACAGCTGCTTACAAACGTACATTTGACAGGCTTGGTTTGAAGACGGGAAGGATGCCGTCCCTTGTCTGATTTCAGCGGCTGAGGTAAGTAAGCCCCACGCGGACAACGGCGGGCGAAAGGAATAAAGCGAGATCCTTTGCGTGGATGTGAGCCAGCATTGTCCTTTCACACCTTCACGCCATATGCGAGGTATTAACAGAAAAAAGCTGGGTAGTGGAAGCAAAGCTAAACCTGGGGTGAAAGAAAGATTGCTCATCAACAAATTCAGAGGAAAGGAAACGGCAAAAAGGTTTTGTTTTTCTTGCTTAGATCAGTCTCTCAGTAGGATTCAAGGAAACTCGGCACTGTCATTATCTTTTCCTTTGCTAACTGATTCTCCCGAGTATATATTGCATTTGCTGATTTTAGTCAGACCAAAATACAACGGAGAGATAGACAGGTTGACAGAGCACTCCTGGAGAAGTTTATCATAGGGTAAGGAAAAAGGAGATCCTGCTGAGCCCTGATATCCCTGAAAAAAATATTATTCAAATTCTTATAGGCATATGTAGTCTCCTGAGTGAGAAAATGGAGCAGAAAGTCGCAGATACAGTCACAAAATTGCACAGACAATTATAGTGAGATTTGACAGAGTCTCACAAAGAACACTGGGTTTTTTGCACAGCAAAGGGCAGCAGCCACCTCTGAAATGAGAAACAAGCGTGGAAAGAATGAGAACAACTGAGGATGGATGAAAGAAGACACGCAGGAGGATGTCCCTAAGGAGGAAGCACTGCTCTCGGTGGTCTGGCTCTGCGTGGAAGACTAGTGATTTTGTTGTTCTGATTTATAAAGGTGACAACAAATCATAGCCTGCCATACAGCGCAGACCCGCACCCTCGCCGGCCGGAGACGGGCTGGGCCGCGGAGCAGAGGTCCAGCCGCCCACGGAGAGGAGAGCCCTGTCCGCGATGCAGCCGCCCCGGACCTGAAAGCTAAGTACTTATTAAAATGCTTTGCTATGCCGGAGGTCGTAGCATGAGTTCTGCTCCTCCCTTCCCATCCCCTTCAAGTTAACCAAATTCTGGCTGTGAGTGAAGAAACAGGAGAAGCGTCCGTGGAGAACCAAGGCGTGGGGCTCGTCCTGCAGCCCTGAGCCGCCCTCCCCAAGCATGGCACGCGCCCGCGTGAACTTCCACGCAGCTTCACACGGGAGTCAGCTAGCATGAAGTGTCTGGCTCAAGGGCCCCACAACAAATCTGTGGCAGAGGACTCAGAGCAGCTGCTGAGGGCACGGAGGTCTGCTGCGCGCTCAGAGGCCCTGCCTGTACCTTGAAGCCCGGAGGGGATTGTTTTGAAAGTCTAGCCCTTTGCTTCCAACAGAGTTTTAAAAACCGAAAGGAGCACGTTTTCAATACCGCCCAGAGCCACTGTTCTCAAAGGTATTTAGGTGTGAAAATGAAACTCCTGAATCCTGCCGAGGCCAGCGGTAAAGGTAAGCACTGAAATGTCTTTAATAATTTGGGCTGTTGGTGCTGTAAAGCCTTTTCTTTGTTTTTGTTTTTGTTTTTTAACCTAAACGTGATGTGCCCAGCATTGCGTAATACCTTGTCACTGTTATTATGGAATATGTGATTCAGGAACTTAAGTCTTTTTGGCTTTACCTCCAAGTAAGTCGCTCAGGTTGAAAACAGAACCCTGCCTGGCCAATTCTCTGTAGAGCTGGTGCAGCAGAGCACCACGGCGTATTACAGCAGATGTCTATGAGGTGAAGGCCGCCCACTGACCTCCAGATCCCTGGGCTCTGTACTTCACAAACACACTTTACAGGCCTTGAGGCCGGTCAATAACTCCCAGATTCTTAGTGGCTCTAATACTTCTTTGTTCGCAGCTGGGATTGAACAGCCGTCGGGACTCCCAGATTCTGTTTCCTACGTGCCTGTTGACCTGTTGCAACTTCTCATGCCAGTCTCTGCCTTGTTTGGTGCCTTTGTGAAAGGAAATAGTGATTCTGCCTTTTAGGAAGACAGCTAACTTAGCTCTCTGTCTATCTAGAAGTCCGTATGTCCCTCATTGCTTTTGCAATTGAGCGCTTTATTCCATTTATTATGAGGTGGCCGTGCGTTACACAGGAGAACCGTGGCAGGGGACAGAGGTGATGACTTGCCAAACCACACAAAGGCAGATGGTGGCTCCACAAAAGCAAACTGAGCCTACGGCTGAGGTCTAAATGCGACGCTCCTGCTACCTCGCCGTTTGCCTCAGAGCCAGTCTTTTGTCCTTTCCGTTGGGAGAGGGAGGGATCCGGAGACACTATTGCTATTATCAGCTCAGATAATCTGTGAGGCAGGAGCAGAGCAACGCTTATCCCGGGAAATCTATTGCCGAAAGAATTTAACAACTGTACAAATCGCTGTCTTTTGATGATGCATGAAAGAAAAGATCCATGTATCATAAGCAAGAACGACTCGCGCTCCCCCTCTCTTTTACTCCCCCACTGATATATTAAATCTCCAAAAATTCAGAGGGCAGCAGTGCAACCATTAATGCTGGAATTGCCAGGCTGGTGTCTAATGTAAATGGAACTACATTGATTTAGTGTTACCCAATATCCCTCTCCTGCTTGTTCATCTTCTGCAGTCTGATCAAAATCCTCCCTTCCAGGTAGCCGTGGCCTCATGCCCTACAGAAGCACAGAAAATAATGTCATCAGGAGCCTTAATGATGAAGGTAGTTACAGGACAAAAGGCCCTGCAGCAAGTTGGGTATTGGGTCATTGTTCCTGCTAATGTCAGGGTGCCATTTCCCGCTATTTTTAGAATTGTTCCCTTTGTACAGCAAATTTCTCATGTAGTTGTTTAACTATAGAGAAGATCTTGGCTTCGCTGGACCCAGTAGCAAGGAGCCATCTTCCTCTGGCTTCTGGAAGTCAGACAAACCCCTAAAAGCCGGAGAGATGGATAAAAACTGCAAGCCTAAATTTAAACCTTTGCAAAAATGAGGATCTCTGCTCAGTCTGCCGCTGACCCTTAACGCAGGGACAGACTGAGCACAAAGACCTTGCAGAAAATTTTGCAGGGATCAAGATTATCCGCGCGGCATTTCAGAAATAACTCGGGGATTCCGTAAATCAGCAGGGACTTAGTTCCTAAATGATTTATATGCTTCTGGAACTCTTAGCGCAGATTCAAACTTCTCCACATTTTGAGGGAAGAGATGTGGAACAATGAATTAGGAACTTTTGAGCCTTTCATGCTAAAATATTCCAAACATATATCCAAGCCCTTTTACTGTTGTCTTTGATATGATGGTAGCCTCAGACACCTTAGTGTGAATTGAAGCTCTTTGGCTTTGGCTGCCCTGTAAGTACAGCAAATGCCACCTGTAAATCTTGAGATTGCAGCCTAAATAAGCAAGACAGATAAAGAACAGTTATTATTCCCATGTTATTGGCAGGGAAAAAAGACAGAAGAAGATTAATTGACCAGCCTGAGGTCACAAAAGGAGCCTCTAGCAAAGGTGAGGTCTCAGCTTAGATTTCTTAAGTCTCTGCCCAATAATTCAGCCATCCATTCACTTGCTTTTTAAGTACCCTGTCATTATTTCTGTGAGGAAAATTATGCAACTCCTTCAGCAGCCAGCACTGTGTAATTCAGCTTGTCTGAAAGAGAATATGAAATGGCAGTTTCAAAAAAAATTAACCCTCCTGCCACGCAATCTGGCAGCCCTGTCAAAACGTCTCATTTTTTATCTCCTCTTCCTCTGGTGGGTATTTAATTTCCCTCTGTATTCTCAGAATACTGGCTGAGGCTTTATCTGCATTACCCTACAAAACTTTCGCAGGAGTCTCCGGGGCTTTGCGGAGGACGTATTCTGGAGATGAGGGACGGGATAGTTTTGAGCCCGTCAGTTCTATCCCAGGCGTTCAGATCCGCCCTGCGTTACTCGTAGCTGTGACTGGCATGTGAAGGTTTCCTGGCAGCTTCTCTGACAGGCAGCAGTAGCTCGAGCTCCGCAGGAGGACGTGGGAAGCACCCCTGCGTACGGTTTTCCGTCGCAGCGCTGCGTCACTCAGCCACACTTTTAAAACGAGGTGTTACACACTGGCAGATCTTTAATTCCTGATTGCCGTGTCAGTGGAATTAGGAGCTGACCCGTGACACCCACCTGGTTCAGGAGCATCTCCACCTTTGGGTGATGTCTCCATCACCGCGGTGCCCCGGTTTGGGACACTAATTCTTTCGGTGGCGACCTCAGTAAGAGAAGGCAAAGGTTGCAGGAGAACCAAGGTGGCAAAGGAATTCGATCCGGATGAATCAGGGTGCTTCTGGTTTCTGTCCTCGCAGGGTCAAAATCCCGCCCCAGACCTTTCAGGCTGAGCCGCGTGGCTGCCCCCACATTTGGCTGTTTGACTTCCCAACCAAAGAATCCATTCACAGCCGGGTCGGGGGCGAGGGATTGAGGCTCGAGGACGTCTCATGGACACGGATCTACAGGGAGAGGCTCTTGCGACACCACTCCTTGCGCTCTTTATTCTCTCATTACTAAGCAATTTCTTTATTCACGGAAAAAACCATTTTCATCAGCTGCACTTCTACCCTGTGATGTTTGCGACAGCCCACCCAAGAACTGCGGGCAGGCTCTGGTGTAAATTTAGGACCTAAAAAACCTCCCTGATGTTCAGGTGGATTCCATATGCAGTCTACAGAGAGGAAATTAATAGGAAGCTTCAGTTAATAGATACTTCAGATAAAAGCGCGAGTGCATCCGATCACCATGGCAACATGGAAGAGCCAGCAGGGAGAGGAAATGTCACCGTGTCTGCGCCTTGACCCGCAGCACAAACAGCCCGAGCGCTGCGGATTTCACCCACGGATGTTTGCGGCTGGGGACGGAGACGCGCACAGGTACACGGCCCCGCACGCAGGCAGCGCGCTCACCCGTTAGGTATTTACACGCCGCGAGCCGGCGCACGCCGACACGCACAGGAAGGCTCGCGCGTTAATATTAAAACGGACGGCATCTGCCCCAACTCACTGCAACGCGAGATCACAATTTTTAGCTTGTGACTGCAGGGGCGGATTTGCACATCTGCGCGCAGGGCGCACGTGGGAACACTGCCACGTCCCACGTCTGCCCGCGCACGCGGCTGCTCCTCCCGCCCCGGAGCGCAGGAAACCGCACTCGCGCAGCACGCCGCGCTGGAGACGCTCAAGACACCGCCGCTCCTTTTCTTTTTGAGCGGGAAGCCGCTGCGTCCCCGAGCGCGTCGCACACGTAGATGACACACTCGCATGCAGTCAGGCCTCGTGTGGGAATCCTGCCACGGACACCGCGGCTCCGGCTCTCAGGAGCGCTGAGCACCTGCTGCTCCCGTTGACTTTAACAGCTGCTGAAGTGAAAATCAGGCCCACGCTGTCTGTTATGCAAAAGCAGTTTCTTAGCAACAAAAATGCTATTCTGTGTGAAGGCAACACGCATTAGCGGGATAATCCTAGGTAATTCCAGACAAGACCTAAATGGGTGGATGGATGGACGGACTGAATAATAATAATGACAGAATAATAATAATGGAAATAACGAGGCTAATCTTATTTCCCTGGAAAGGAGAAGAAATAGCTATAAATAAAATACAACAGGAGAAACTCTGCGCCAGTTCCCCATATAAAGATTCGAGCCAGTTAAATTCAACTTACGCCCTAAAAATAGGTTCTGGTAACTAAAGCTTCGCTCAGCTAAGCGAGGCTATTTATTGCCTTGGATGCTTTTCCCTCAGCCCCGCCACGTATTCCCGCTCAGGAGGGGACACAGCAGTACATCCCGTCCCGCGGCAGGGACCAAAGGCAGTAGATCAGTGTCGCTGTTACGGAGGAGGCTTCGCTGCCCCCAGACTCTCCTGTCCGAGGCAGAAAAGCTGTTCTTTAAAACGCCCTACCGAACCCAAATGAGCCGCTGCAATTAAAACCGCGTCAGACAAATGCTGTGTAGCGGCTGTATTTTGAAGGTGAATGGCTTTGAGGAACTGAACCGAAGTAAAGCCTCCCACGGAGTTTACACACGCGGTAACGTTACAGAAACGCTTTTACAGCCCAGGTCGCACCCGGCTCGCGCCGCAGGGGAGATCCCGGGTCACCTTCCCGGGCGCCCGGGCCAGGCTCTGCCCTGTCCCAGGGCCGCATCTCACACCCGGCTCCGCGCCCGCCCGACCCGGGCCCGAGTCCCTCAGGGCCCGCGGCGCCGGCCGGGGACAGCCCGGCCCCCGGTCCCGGTCCCCTCCCCTGCCAGAGCCGCGGCCGCCGCGATACGAGCAGCGACCCCGGGCACCAGGCCGCTCCCCGCCCCAGCAGCCCTTGCGGTGAGGCGGCGCGGGGCGCGCTGGGAAAGGCGAGCTGGGCGCTGCGCACGGCTGGACTACGCTCCCCAGGGTGCCCCGCGCGGGACGGCGGCGCGGCCCCCGAGCTCCCGCTGCCGCCCCGCTCCCGTTGCCTGCCGGGAAACCGAGTCCTCGGGAAGCCGCCCCCGCGGGGTTGGCCGGGCTCTGGACTACACTTCCCATCGTCCTCCCCGCGCCCCGCTCCCGGGGCCGTGCGGGCGCCATTTTGTTTCGCGTTATAACCTAAGATGGCGGCCGGGCGAAGAGAGCGAAGGTTGCTGTGCTGAGGTGAGGGGTGTCTCGCCGGGCGCCTCCGGCCCCGCAGGGTTCCTCCCCCCCGGGCGGCCGCCCTCGCCCATCCCCTGCCCCGGGCCGAGCTGGGGGAGCGGAGCAGCAGCCGGTCCATGGCCAGGAGGTGGCCTGTGCGGTCGCCGCGGCCCCCGTCGCCATGGACCTACGCACGGCTGTGTACAACGCGGCCCGCGACGGGAAGCTGAAGCTGCTGCAGAAGCTGCTGGGCAGCCGGAGCCGGGAGGAGCTGGAGGCGCTGACGGCAGGTCCCGGTGGGGGGGACGGCCCCGGGGGAGGGAGCACCCCGTTGCTGATCGCCGCCCGGCACGGGCACCTGGAGGTGGTGGAGTACTTGCTGGATCACTGCGGGGCCCGCGTGGAGGAGGGAGGCTCGGTCAACTTCGATGGGGAGACCATCGAAGGGGCCCCGCCGCTCTGGGCGGCGTCTGCTGCCGGGCACCTGGGAGTGGTGCGCAGCCTCCTGGATCACGGCGCGTCGGTGAACCAGACCACGCTGACCAACTCCACGCCGCTGCGGGCCGCGTGCTTCGATGGGCACCTGGAGATCGTGCGCTACTTAGTCGGGGAGCGCGGGGCTGACCTGGAAGTAGCCAACCGGCACGGACACACTTGTTTGATGATTTCTTGCTACAAAGGGCACCGGGAAATTGCACGTTACTTGCTAGAGAAAGGGGCTGATGTCAACCGCCGGAGCGTGAAGGGGAATACGGCCCTGCATGACTGCGCTGAGTCCGGCAGCCTGGAGATCCTGCAGCTACTGCTTCGCTCCAAAGCCCGCATGGAGAAGGACGGCTACGGCATGACTCCTCTGCTAGCTGCCAGCGTCACCGGTCACACCAACATTGTGGAGTACCTCATCCAGGGAGGCCTGCAGCAGGAGGAGGAGGAGGTTGCAGGGAGCCAAAATGGTACCTGTGCGTCAGGTGGGAGCCATCAGAGGTGCTGCGGCGCTGGCAAGGAAGCGCCTCAAGGCTGCAAGGAAGAGGGGTGTGAGAGATGTTATGCCTCAGCTTCCAGTCAGGATGAGCAGCAGGTCCCTAATGTGTTCTGCACTCGAGAGGCTGCTGTGGAAGCACTGGAGTTGCTGGGTGCTACGTTTGTGGATAAGAAACGAGACCTTTTGGGAGCCCACAAGTACTGGCGAAGGGCGATGGAGCTTCGATGCGAGGGCGGGCAATACCTGCCTAAACCTGAGCCCCGGCAGCTGGTGCTGGCCTACGACTATTCCCGGGAAGTGAGTTCACTGGAGGAGCTGGAAGCCTTGATTACCGATCCAGATGAGATGCGCATGCAGGCGCTGCTGATCAGAGAGCGCATCTTGGGTCCGTCCCACCCAGACACTTCCTATTACATCCGTTACCGAGGGGCGGTCTATGCTGACTCCGGCAACTTCGAGCGCTGCATTAACCTGTGGAAGTACGCTCTGGACATGCAGCAAGGCAACCTGGAGCCTCTCAGCCCGATGACTGCCAGCAGTTTCCTTTCCTTTGCCGAGCTTTTCTCCTACGTGCTCCAGGACCGCTCCAAAGGCACTTTAGCTACCCACTTGGGCTTCTCTGACCTCATGGGAGTCCTGAGCAAAGGCGTCCGAGAGGTGGAGAGGGCTCTTGTGCACGGCAAGGACCCCGTGGTGGACTCGGCGCAGTTCACCAAGACGCTGGCCATTATTCTGCACC
Source organism: Ardeotis arabs (assembly GCA_011801015.1). Taxonomy (NCBI): domain Eukaryota; kingdom Metazoa; phylum Chordata; class Aves; order Otidiformes; family Otididae; genus Ardeotis; species Ardeotis arabs. Next base: position 62,405 of record JAAGAY010145103.1, read on the forward strand.
TCGTCTTCTTGCTGGAGAAGGTGGAGTGCACCCCGGAGCAGGAGCACCAGAAGCGCCAGACCATCTACCGCCTGTTAAAGTGCAGCCCACGGGCCAAGAACGGCTTCACTCCCTTGCATATGGCTGTGGACAAAGACACCACGACCGTGGGACGTTACCCCGTGGGCAAGTTCCCATCGCTCCACGTTGTGAACTTGCTTCTGGAGTGTGGGGCTGACCCGGATAGCCGCGACTACGACAACAACACCCCGCTGCACGTTGCTGCCCGCAACAACTGCCCGCTGATCATGAGTGCCCTGATGGAGGCTGGAGCCCACATGGACGCCACCAACGCCTTCAAGCAGACTGCTTACGAGCTGCTGGATGAGAAGCTGCTCACCAAGAGCATGATGCAGCCCTTCAACTACATCACCCTCCAGTGCCTTGCTGCTCGCGCCCTGGACAAGCACAAGATTCCCTACAAGGGTTTCATCCCCGAGGAGCTGGAAGCCTTCATCGAACTGCACTAGGCTGGGAGAGCTGAAGTCCCCAGCCTCTCCCGTCGCCTGTTTCACCCCGCAGAGGCAGCGCAGCCTGGGAGCTCGGGCCATCCTTGCCTAGGTGCCGAAGGCCGTCGCTGTGCTGAGATGGGCCGTGAGCTTTGTCCTCCTCTGCCACCATCAAGCTGGCGCGCGCAGGGTTAGGGGAGGAGGAGGCTCGAGAGCTCGTGGCTGTCCCTCGTTGTCATCTTCAGGCACTAGATCTCTCCAGTGCGCTGTATCCAGAGAAGGCCGCAACCCCTGCCCTTTCCCATGCCGACCGTCTTGTCCTGAGAAAGAAGGAAAACGGAAATTCCCTGGGACCTGCTGCCTCTCCCGTTAGCGCTGGATTAACTCAGCGTTAAGCTTCGGAGCAGCTACACATCGCTCGTGTGCTCTAGCCCTTCCCATCCCAAATACCGAACAGATAAGAATGCAAGTGAGGAATAAAATAACTTCCACCTAATTCTCTCCCCGCTCCCCTCTCAGATTTGGTACAGTGCGAGTCGAACAGCCCGTGGCTTGCGCTCAGCTGAGCGGTTGCCTTGCGTGGCAGTAAGGCTGGGTATGCTGAGGGCGTTTGTTTTCTTCTTTTGTTTTGGTTTTTGTTTTTTTTTTTCCTTTGGTTGGCCAAGTAGCAAGTGGTGTTAAAGGCCAGAGATTTCAACAATTGTGCATAAAGCTGGGTTATTTTTTCTCTTTTAGAGCCAGGCCCTATCTATGCTGCAAGACTTCTCCAATCCTGTAAGATATAGTAAGGTCAGTTCTGGTTATATAGTTTCATCAATGGATGGTGGTTTTTATGAATGGGGAGGAAAAACTGCTACCTTAAAAACAAAATACTGACGTGGCGCTCAGGCCCTTAGCTTCACGTTCGCTCCCTTCCCTGCGCAGCGGTCCCTTAGCTGCGGAGCTCAGCGGGGATTGAGCCGTACGGAGCGGATACGGCCAGGTTGCAGAGCCAAACCGGTGCCCTTCCAGCCGTCTTTGAGCGTGCGCGCTCGCCAGCCCTCGAGGACGGGAGGTCCCCGTGGTGTGGGTGGTGCTTGGGGGGTGTTACAGCAAGTGAGCGGTGGTGGCGTGTTTGCATGAGGGTGATCTGAAGGAAGAAGCAAGGAAGAAGTGGAAGTTAAAGGTGCCTTCTTGGTCTTCAGAGGTTTATTAGTATCGAGCGATTGGGCTCTGCTAATTATCCCGTTCTGAAAACCTACGTGGAGTGGGTTGTTAGCATCTGGTTTTGGCTTTGGATTCTTTTTGCAACTTGCTGAGGACGGTGCTCCTTCAAAGATTGAATTTGAAATCTCCTTTGGCTACTACTTGGGCAAGCTCCTTTCGTTAATTAGGATCTGCACACGACTTGTTTTCCTCCTGAAATCCGTAGTCTCGGGGTAGGTATTGGCCTCCGTTCGCAGCACCCTCCCTGGTGGTAACCAGCCAGCACTGGTAAACACGACGCCGTTCCAGCGGTCTGTCTTCTTGCAGGGGGAGTGACTGGCCTTTGGCAGCCCCTGGCTCATTTCTTGGCCCCGGGCAGAGTGGAAAGCACAGTTGGGGGTGAAGCAGCTGCCTCGGAGCTTTGGGAAAGGTCAGGACCGGGAGAGCAGGACCCTGATAAACAACCACGCGCTCTCTGCTGCTGAAGCTTCTCTACTTGTATTTATAAGCCAGCGTATCCACGCGCCTGAATCATGCAATGCTCTCTGCCCCCTAACGACGCCGTAGATCTGCCGTTACATTTTTGCAGTGTTAACTATAACATTTATTTATAAAGCAAGGAGGTTTAACTCTTACTGAGATGTAAAGTGCAGAGTTAGTTTAGCTACATTCTATTTTTTTTTTTTTTTTTTCCTTTTGGCTGAAACCTGAACTAAACTGCAGGAATGGAATTTGTTAATTTGTGAGCTGATGAGCGCTCTTAACTTTAAATAATAAAACAAAAAATGGCTGCTAGAATGCAAGTGCCTTGGACTTCTTGCTGGTAAGCCTCTATTTTCAGCTTGTTCCCTAGGGATGGTACACTTGTGGGTACGGAAGCACCGGGCGTTTGCGATCAACAGACGCGATTGTTTCATTTAATCTGAATTTACTCCTGGGCAAAGCGGGTCTGTACTGCAGTTGCAGACATTTTCCCTGAAAAAGGACAGCACTGACACTGAAGTGACACCTCTCTTTGTGTGCTTTGCCTTTTGCTGTAAGTGAAACGCTGTGAAAGGGTGCTGCTTTCCCTCAGCTCTCACCTGAGAGGGAGGGCGGGCACTGCGGGCAGAGAGAGGGACGCAGCGTGGCCATCACCGATTTAGATTTTTCAACCCCAGAGCTGTCAGTGGGAGGTCGAAAGCAGACAGAGGAATTAAAGGTACTGGAGTTAGTTCCACACAAGAATTTGCATTTCCAGAAATGCCCGGCCTTCCACAGGGAGGATGGGAGCAGACAGGTAAAATATTGCAATGTTTGGCCCTCCGTCCTCAAAAATAATCCTTGAGGGGTTCATCGATGTTGCTGCCTTCGTGCTAGACGTGACATTCAAGCAGTGTCTGCAGTTCTGTAGGACGTGCTTCTCCCACCAAAATACTGCTGCTGGGCTTCAGGAACGTAGGAGAGCAGCTGCCGCCGCGGGTGCGAGGACCGGGACGGCCCCGGGACTGCGGCGGTGGCTGATGGTCCCCGGCCGCGGTGCGCTCAGACTCCAGTCCCGCCCGGCGCGCAAAGCTGCTGGGGGGAGAGGTGAGAGGGGGGTTGTTCCACAGCTGGGAAAGCAACTCTGGAGCTGGGGGATCCAGTCATCCACAGAAGCCTCGGGGAGGAGAATATGTGATAGAAAAGGGCTTTAGTGTTTTTAACACATAAATAATCTGTAATTACACAGTGAGGACCCAGCAATTAAATGTTGATAGTAATTACTGGGTAGGAGAAATCACTGCATGAATTTAGGGGTAATTAAAATGAACAATCCTGATTTATTGGAGGTGTTGTCTGGGCCAGCTCCAGTATGTGGGGCAAAACAAGGGGTTGTGGGGAGCAATGAAACGTTTCAGTGGTGATTTTGTTTGCTGAGTAATTACCTTGGACACAGTAGAGGTTGTTTTGTTTTTTTTTTTTAACTGGTGTGGGTACAGACCCTCCTGTAGCGCAGTGTTCTCCAGGAGGTGTTCTGTACACTGCCACAAACAAAATATCTGTTTTCTGTTCCTTTCTTGAAACCCAGGATGTGCTTTTCCCTCCCTAATTCTGGTAATTGGCCCTCTTGACGATAAAGCCTCCCGTACAGGTTTCTTCAGGAATGCAGAAGTGGTGAGAAGTTCACTGGAGTGTTCCTGGAACCAGTTGCTGGTGCCCTTCTGTGGATCTCCTGGGAGCCTCCGAATGCCGTGAGATAGATGGGTGTTCACAAAGAACGTGGCCTAGAGCGTCAGGGTAGGGGTACCATGCTGGCATTCCTCAGGTTCCCAGAGAAACTGCGGAAGAACGAGGGAGTCGCAGGCACGCGTTCGTTCTCCTGCTGCAAACAAGGTCCTGGTGGCCAAGCTTCCTTTCCAGAGTGAGCAACAGCAGATGGCCCTGAAAGTGTGGGAAGAGTGAACCCGCTGCTGCAGTGTGAGCAGGGCTGTGGCTCTCGGGTGGAAGCTGCTCCCAGGAACCTTTGAGCCTCTCAGCCCTCCACGCACAGTAAGCTTAAAAAAACCCCCAGCCCTGCCATGCGTTGGTCTGCTGCTGGGTTTTTCCCGAGCAGGCTTGATGTGCCCGTGTTAAGGTTGTTTACACGCCGGAGCAGCTTCCAGTTGAGCAGTTTTGCCTGACGTTTATTTATAGACAGCAGAAGGGCTGGGGAAGGAGGGATGTGGATGTCCCGGTGGCTGCACAGCAACAACCGCAGCGTGACAGGAACCGCGGTAACACAACACCTGGTCGAACAAAGGTGACGTAGAGGAGAGGAAATAGGGAAATCGGAGGAATCCGGCAGACTCTATAAAGAGTAAATGAGTTAATCCATTGGCACGGGGTCCTGCAAAGTTAAAAGCTGAACTGTTTCAAAGCTGGAAGCCAGTGACTGGTGGCAGCTTTTAAATAGCAAAGCTTTTATGCGGTTCTTGTGCTCGGGACAGAGAGGGCTTTGATTTGTCTGGGCCTGGTGTCTTGTGCTGGTTCTCAGCCGAGGAGCTGAGCCTCGAGGTGGGGGGAGGGAGGCAGATCCGTGAGAAAGGGCCTGTGGCCTCTTAAGGCAAAATTCTGTGGGATTTCACTCCAGAACTGTGGCAGCCACTGCTCTGTTACAATTTAAGAGTAGGGACACATCAGCTCCCAGCTCCACCATCTGGTGATGCTCAGGAGCTTGTGCTGGAGTTCGGTCAGTGCCCAGGCTCTCCTGCATCGTCCTGCAGACGTCCTCGGCCCCTCCAGAGGGGCAGAAGCTGCTGGGAAATAAAAAGGTTGCAGCTTTCAGCAGAGGGCAGGTGGCGGGGACTGTCCTCTGTCCTGTTACCTGCTGTCCTCTGAGGAGCCAGGACTGAGGAGAGATGCCCGTTCTGTTCTCTCCGCGCTGGGGATTCGTGTCTCAGCAGTGAGCTTTGTTCAGTAGGCTGGTGTTTGTTTGGGAGGGCGTGCTTTGTGCGGAATGAGCTTGGGGTAGGTTGAGCCGGAGAGGAGGAGTGAGAGTGGGACAGTGTTTAGCCCAGTGACCAGAGTGCTCCCTGAGTAGGGGATTAGTGTCAGCTGAGCAGTCTTTTCTCCAAAGACTTACTGTATTTGTTACGCAGGTGGTGGTTGTAAGGCGTGGGTGGTTCTTGCACAAAGGCTAATCCAGAATTAGGCCCTGTGAGTGCCCAGCCTGGGTAGTCCCAGGTGCAGGGTGGCTGTAGGAGTCCTGCTCTTTGGCTGCCAGGCTGTGCTGGCTTCTCTCAGGCTATCCAGAGCGACGCAAGCGCACACATCTGCAGGAGCTCCCGAAACGGGGTCACTTCCCCTGTACCAATCACGCTGGCCCTCGAGGGCCACCCTCACCAGGACTCGGCAGCTCTCAGCGTGGAGGAGGGCGAGCGCTGCCCTGCCGCTTGCAGAGGTCCTGGCGCAGGGTGGGTTCGCCCTGGGGCTCTGCTGTTGGCCGGGCTCTGGTCTGCAGAGGGAGCGGTCCCGTTTCCAGTCTCTGGTGGCTTTGGGCTGACCTCTGCTGACGGAGCGGGCGAAGGGCGGCGGCAGGAGCCTGACAATCCGGGCTGAGATTGCTTCAGCTGCCCTGCTTGTGTTTAAAGCTCAGCAGAGATCTGCCTGGTGCATCCCTCAGCCAGGTCCTGCGGGATACCTCCCCCCTTCCTGGCCTCTCCGCCCCTTCTGTAATGCTCCACTCAGTGCTTTTGTTTTCCATCCAACTTTTTCCTCAAAGGCAGTAACAAAATGGGTGGAGCGATCTCAGCAGGGAACGCTTCTCTGCAGCAGCCAGGCCAACAGGGCCCTGGTCCCACATCTGACCTCCTACAGGCGGGTAAGAACGGAGGAGTGAACACCCACCTTCTGCCTCCTCGGGCTTTCTCTGCGTTTTCCCTGTCTCACTCCACTTTCATTGAGTATTTTTTTTCCCAAACACTGTAAAGACTCTTGTTTAGCCCTCTCTCTGGCGTGTGATCTCTGTTCTTTAACAGAGTTTTCTTAAATAAAAAAAAAAAAATTTCCTTTAAGCCCTCCTTCAGGGGCACAAGGGAATTTTGTCTTTCACAAACAGAAGACTTCTCTCTCTGTAGTTTCAGAGGGGAAGTGGGAAAAGGGATCTCCCGTTGCCCCGGCCCAGAGGCCCGCAGGCTCTCAGAATTCTCTCTGTGAAGGTGGTTTCCTGACCCTTCCTGGCTCTGGTGTGGGAGGCTGGGAGGAGACGGCACTGCCGCAAGGGGAGCGTGCTGCGCACATAAAGTGGCATCAGCGTGAAAGGCTGAGAGGATACTCTGCAACCCCAACCAAGGAGGACCGCTGGAGGGAAACGGTGGGACCTCGTGGTGCTTAGCACCTTGCCAGGGGGCCACAGCGACTCCCCAAAGCATCCTCTGAAGGCTTTCCCTCAAGGGGTTTGGTCAGCAGCAGCTTGATGAAAGAGAGCCCCGGTGTGCCCTCTCCCAGCCCTCCCCCTCCAGAGGTACAGACACGCAGAGCAGTTCTCCAGATATCCCTGACTGCCCCCTGGCCAGTTCTACAGGAAAGAACCACTGAAACACAAATAAATTAATTAAAATTTATTTATAAAACCTTCCTGTAGCCTCAAAAAATCAGGAAAAATTTTCTCAGTTACTTGAAGAAGCACAAGGAGAACAGTCTCAGGAGATGGCAGCTTCTTTTGTCCAACAAAAAAATAAGGTCATTTTCTCCTGTGCTCCAAGAAAGTGGCACCTCTTACCCACAGTGAAATAAGAATTGTCCCGGTCCCTGCAGAACCGCTGTAATCTAGGGTTTGGAACTAAGGGTGAGCATCTCCGGCCTTGGCTGACCGGCTGCGTCTCTGATCAAGTGTTCTACCTGGTTTCTTCCTCCCTGTCCTGTGGACCTGGTGTGACAGTTTCTACCTGCATGGTGTTGTGGTCCCCAATCTGAACCATCTGAGCGTGCTGAATGATGAGGGACGGGACGCCTCCTGGGCTTGGCATCACGTTGTAGTGGCCCGATGGGAAATGGAGTGGTTGGGAAGGAGGGGGACCCATCTGAGCAGGCATGGGGTGACCAGGAGGAGGAGGAGGTGCGTATGTGGCAGGAGGGACAGTCGAAACGGGGGGACACCACTGTTGGGGTGATTGGCCCAGCAGCTGCAGCCGTGTTGCTGATGGAGGCATCTGGGGAAGGGAGCCGAGGTTCAGGGCAGCTAAGTTCTGCAGCGCTTGGTACCGTTCCTGATACATCTGTAGTTTCCTTCTCTGCGTCAGGTCCCACATGGCTTTCCTCTCCTTGATCCTGCTGGTGGTAAAGGTGTTCTGCACTGTCCTGGAGAACCCAGGAGAGGTCTCATCTAAGGGCATGAGCCCACCAAGCGTGCTGGGAATCTGACTCCGCTCCAGGGGGTTCTCCTTGGGTACAAAAGGGATGACTGAGTCGCGCTTGGATGGTTTCAGGATGGACTCCATCAGAGCAGTGTTTGTCTGAAACATACACAGGTCACACGGGAAGTTCTTGGTCAGCAGCAGGATGATGAAAGCAGAGTTTTCCATAGCGTCCTGGAAGCAAGTCATGTGGCTGCGTCCGGCAATGAAGAAGTCCTCGCAGAGTGTGGCACCGTTGGGAACCCCCATGTTCTCCAGCAGGTCCTTGACCCGATGGGCAACAAGCTCATCTTCGTTAGCGTGCAGGACAACGAAAGTGAAGAACTTTCCACCATCTGGCTCTGATACGGGCACTGGTTCTACAGTTTGGAGAGGGGGAGGCCAGGCTGGAGAGGGGGATGAGTGGAAGGGAGGGGGATATGATAAGTTGGAAGGAGCTCCGTGATGAGGAGGGGGAAGGGTTGAGGAGAAGGAATGAGTAGGAGGAGGAAGGGAACAGGCTGAAACGGAAGCAGGTGCAGAGTCAGAAGAAATGCCTGCTGGAACACCGGAGTCAGCCTTGCACGGATGGGCAGGACCAGTACCCACTGTAGCTCTTGAGTCAGGAAGACTGGTAGATAATGGTTTTTCGCCTTGCTTTTTGTCTGTGCTTTCTTTTGGCGTGTGAGGTTCTGCTGACGCTGTGCTGGAAACATCACTGCTTTCCACAGGCTGGTTCACAGCACCCACCGTGGGCAGCGGCGTGTCGGGAACAGGGAGGGCTGGGTGACATGAACGGGCCTGCAGCCCCTTCTCTGCCTGGGGGACTTGGGCACCTGTGTCCTGCCCGGTATCAGAGCTGGGTCTGCTCGCCCGGCTTGTTTCCTGCAGGCCGTGGCTCGCGCTGTCCCCGTCAGGCTGGCCAGCACCGCTGCTGCTCCCTTCGCACAGCTGGCTGGGCTGAGGGACACGCTCGTGGGGAGAAGGCTGAGTGCGAAAGACAACGGTTGGCGAGGCACTGATCTCAAAGCGGCTGGAGAAGGAGGGACTTCCCAAGGAGCGCAAGGTCTGTGGCCCCGAAGGGTCTGAGCTGCTGCCGATCTGCAGCGGGGAACTTCTCACCACGTAGTTGGGCCTGACCCTCTGGAGATATCCTACGCCCACGTCAGACCTCAGCGTCTGAAATTTGTCACTTGGGCTCCTGCTGATAGCAGAGCCCCGTTCTTCCTGCTCCTCAGGTGGGGTGCTGTTGAGTGCGTCCCCCTCAGTTTCCTTGCTGGCGTTGCAGGCGCTGGTGGCAGCCTGGCAGGCTTTGTCCATGGCTTCACGACTGCACAGTTTTTCCTCCACCAACACCGAGTAGATCTGCGCCAGAAGCGCCATGGCAGCTGCATCCAGCTGCGGAGGCTGCAAATCCTCCCCATCCTCCTGCGCTCCCGCAGCACCCAGTTTGGTCCGGTGGACGTACTGGGCTGCCCGGTTATCTCTCAAGGCATCCAAGCAAATTCTTGCATCCGCTTCTTGCCCCAGAGTGAGCAGGACCATGGCTTGCAGTAATTTGCTGCTGGGCCCAAAAATCAAATGTTTCAGTTTATACTTGAGGCTGAGGAGTTTATCCTGTGGGATCTGGGATAGAATATTAAAAACGTCCTCAAAGCTTGGCTGGAGCTCGGCGCTCTGTGCCATCTCATCAGCTGCTGGCCCGGACGATGGACTGAAGCAGCGTGGCTGGAAAAAGCATATTACAGCGCGTGGAGCGAAGGTTTGTCCCCGTGCGGTGCGCTGGGACGCCCTGGTCACGCTTCAGGTACCGCACAAGCGGTAGCGCTCGGGGGTTCGTCTCAGAGCCGGGGTGTCTCCGTCCTGAGGAGCCTGCGGGAGGAACACAGGACACTTCAGAAATCGCGATGTGCTTCCAGGTCTGCCAGTGCTGCGTTATTAGGCAAAGAGCAATTTATTCACATTTATGTCACGTTAATTACAACTGTTTTAGAATCACCGCTGAACTAAGAATGTGTAACTAAGGTGTATTTAGGTAAATCCAAGTGCCTGTCTCCTCCGGAGCCCTCCTTGCGATGGGCAGTGGAGGACTAACGCCCGCGTGGAGGACGCCCTTCCCAATCGCCCACGCCAGGAGGGTTGGTAACCCACACCCATCCTGTGCCAGGCTGCCCGATATCCGCCTCTCACCCCTGCGCCCCGCTAAGCCCTTGCACTCACCAAAGGCCTCCGACCGGAGCGAAATGGAAGAGCAGAACGTGTCTGGAGCGGAGGAGCGGGTGGCGGAGGGCAGCCGGGAGGGACGCTGCTCGCTGGGCCTGCCCGAACAGCTGTCCCTATTTAAAGGGAGCACCAGCGAACGCCCCCCATACCGCTCAACTGGGGAAAGTTTCTAATTTCGATTTGGTTTTTTTTTTCTATCTCGCAAAAATCCTCTAATTGCCTAACGAGCGAGCTCAGGCTGAGCCCGAGGAAGTTGGTGCCGCTCGTGAAAACCTCTGATTCAGTGACAGGGCGGCAGCGGGGAGGGCAGCCGAGCCCTGGGCAACCGGTTGTTGCTGCCCTTTGCCCGCTGACTCACCGCAACGCCCCGCTCCTCGCCCCGCCGCCCGCAGCCTCCCCACCGCGGCCCTTCGGCCTCGCCTCGTCTGCCGGGCCCCGCGGGCACCGCTTCCCCCCGGGGACGGGACGGGACGGGACGGGCCGGGACGGGACGGGGCCGGCCTACCTCCGGCCTGCTGCTGCTCCGCGGGGCCCGCCGGAGCGGGGGGGGGTGCGGCGGGGCCGGCTCCTCCCGCTGCGCCGGCCGGGCGGCGCTTCCCGCCCGCAGCGGGGCCAGGCGGGAACCGGGCGATGCCGCCCGAGCCTGCCCGGCACACGAGGAAGCGGCGGGGACCGGTAGCGGTGGGGCGGAGCGGGGCACGGCCGGGGCGGAGCGGAGCCGCGGGGTACCCGGCCCGGGTGCGCTGCCACCTCCCGTCCCGGTGCGGGGCAGTGCGGTACCCCCCGGGCCGGCACCCGGCCTCCTCCGCCCTGGAGCCGGGCTGCTCTGGGAGCCGACGCTTCCCTCCGGCATCGCCTCTGCCCGGGGCCGGCGGTCGGGGCTGGGGGATGCCGAGCGGTAGGGAGGCACAGAACCTCAGGGGCACGGGCAGAACTCTTGGGGAAAAACTCGTGGAGATGCTTTTCTCCTAATGACAGGTTAACGTGGGACCCGCTAAAAGCATTCCATTTTTTTTCCTCCAGCGAGGAGGTGATGGGGTAAATGCAAGCTTCGTCCCAGCGCAGAGCAAGGGGAGAAGATAATGCTGCAGCATTAGATAGAGATAAGAAACAGGGATTTCTGTCAACACAGGTCACGCTTTATTCTGAAGTCTGCTTGCAGGGACCACAGCAGGGCGTAAGTTACCGAAATAAGTTACATTAGAAATGATTACAAAGCATTGTTTGTCAGGAAAATAACCAGCATCCATGGCCCCTGTTCCAACAGCAGGGTATCCCACCAGCATGGTGGAGTAACTCCTGGCAGAAGCCACCTCCTTTGCCAGCTTTTTAATGGCTGCAGAAGGCTTCCTGCATGGCGTTACTCACAAACAGAAGATCCCTGAAATTACTTATTACTAGGAAAGATAATCCCACTGCAAACTGGCCTGCTTAAGAGAAAAATCCCACCTTGCTAAGTGTTTCTCTATGAAAGAAAAAGCGCTTGGCTGATGCATAAAGAGAAGTTTCTTTCTGAGGAGCAGACTCTTGCCCCGAGCTGTTCCTGCTCTGCGGCAGGGCTGAGCCTCACGGAAGCACAGCAGGCAGAAAGGAAGTTGCCTCTGTAACATTTTTAAACTTGTAGGAGGAGGGAAATGGTATCAGAGGTCAAGTGCATCATCCTCCTCTCAAGCTCTCTGCAGTCTGGACGAATTTAAAGAAAGTTGAGATCACTTCTTCTCCCCCACGACTTGTCTCAGCAAGAATTAGCCATCCACACACATACCGCTGGGCTGAGTTAAGCTGAAGTACAGGTGCCCATCTTCCCTTTCAGCGCAGCAGCATAATTTAAAAATAAAAAATAGTAAATCAAGATACGGAATCACCCCACCTTGGTTATCAAGTCTCCTCACAAATGTCACAAACTACATCTTACTGTGATCTCAGCCTTGGGACAGGGAGAGCAGGAGGCACTCCTAGCTCTAGGACTAGCTCCTAGAGGCACTCCTAGCTCCTAGCACAACTGGCAGGTGGACACGCGATTGAAAGATGAAGTGCTGTTCCAGCCAGGGAGCCTTGGCCAGAAGAGCTGGGACTTTTCAGAGACCTTCCTCTGGTACATCAGTTTTTACCTCCTTTGCAGCCAGTGCCACCTCTGTGTCTTTCTCTGCCTTCTCTTCCAGCTTCTCCAGCACTTCACGCCCTTCCCCAAGGATCCTCTTTGCTCCCTTTGGTTCTTCAGGTGTCTCAGCCACCTCCTTTGATGATGTAGCCTTTTCCAACACAGGTGATTTTACATCAGTCACCTTATCCTTCTTCTTCTGCTTTCTGCTGTCCTGTGACACTTTAGCTACCGCCCTGAAGGGACCCACAAGCCAGTTCAGAGGGGTGTTCTGAGTTACATACTCAAACAGGTCATCAAGAGACCTTCGGGCTTCTGCCACAAAGGCCTGGCTCTGGGTCAGGGTGGTGCTGGAGAGGTCCTGGAAAGACACAGCACTGGAAAAAGAACTATGGAGCTTGTGGATATTTTGAGTGGCTCGATACACAGCGTCTTGGATGTTGCTGGGGAGACCTTGGATGCTGGCTTTCAGATTCTCATAGACAGGTTGTAGCTGCTGGGTGATGATACGCAGCATAGCTAGAGTCCGTGACTCTACCTGCTGGGAAAGAGATAGAGCTCAGTTACTCGAGCAGAGGAGAGGTACACCATGCACCAGCGGCCTGCTTAAACACGCCCTTCTAGGGATACCTCTGGCTGGGAGGCAGTTCTAACTTGGTTTCCTTTGGGTTGGGTCAGGCTCCAGTCCACCCACAGCCGATGGAGCTTCTCCTGCCCATCCAGAAGCTTCTGGCCAACCTCATGTTTCACAGATTCAATCTGATGGGAAAGTGAAAGGAACAGCTGTATTGCAAGCACACACAGTCAGAGCAGCAGAGGGAGGGATCCAAGATGACATGCAGCTGATGCAGGATGGAGGAGGAGCTTCCATCTGGATAGCAGGGCAAGAAGGCTACAGACAGGAGGAAAGAGGGAAAAGCATGTTTGTACCAGTTTTATTGCCAGCTGTAGTCGTGAGAGAGTATCCTGGGTGCTTTGCTTAATATGCTGCAGTTTGTTCAGGGAGTGCCGATAGGCTCGGCGGCGGACTTTCTTAGAGAGGGAACCCAGCCGCACAAAGTAACTCTGTTGTTGTTTCTGCTCCTCCACAGAAGCCATGGCAAAGCCCTCCACAGCAGTGGCCAGCTTACCTGGAGGAAACAAAACAGAGATGCAGCTGTGCTCCGCTCCCCCAGCTGCAGGGGGAGGAAGAGGTAAGAGCACCCATTGATAACCATGAAGGCTGAAGCTTGCTGTGTGAACAGTAGAGGTTTGTAGCTGCTCAGATAAAGGCAGGACAGTCCCTGCTGAACACGTTCTCTTCAGATAAGCAGACTTGCAGGTTGAAGCACGCACCCACGTGTTTATTTGCCTTGAGGCTGATGGGCAAGGACCAGCTAGCAAATGCTTGAACTCTGTCCCATACCATGTGGCAAGTCAGTGCTGATGGTCAGCCAGCTTGGTGACAAATCCAGAGCTACCTGGCTGCTTCCAAAGATGAGTCTTGCAGTGTCAGGTGCTCTCTAGTCACGTGGGAAAGGATTTGTATTTACAACCGCCAGCTAAGCACTTTCTCACCTAGTTCCTCCTCTGTCATTGGGAGGTAGTGATCCACCAGATCCTCTGATATACCCAGGACAGATTCCACACCACCTGCCACTGCCTGGCTCACTGCCTTGGCTTTGCTTATGCTGTTGGTCACCACTGAATTGGTCATCTCCACGCTCTCCTGGATAGCCTCTCTGCTCTGCTCCAGGGCTGTATTTATTTTGCTACTTATGGTGCCATACGCAGCATCCAGAGCTGTATTGACTGTAGAAGCAACCACCGATTTGGTCTTCTCAACACCATCCTGAACAGCCCCTTTGGTTAGGTCCATGGCTTCAGTCACTGTGTTGGTCACAAGATCCCTTGCACCCTGGGCAGCCCCTACAGCAGCAGTAATCGTAGAAGCAACCGCAGACTTGGTCAGTCCAATGCTGTCCTCCACAATGTGCTTACTGAGGTCCACTGCCTCTGTCACCTTGTTAGTGACACGGTCCTTGGCACCTTGGGCAGCTTCCACAGCATTGACAATCGTAGAAGCAACTGCAGACCTGGTCAACTCAACACTGTCCTCCACAATGTGTTTACTGAGGTCCACAGCTTCAGTCACCTTGTTAGTCACGAGGTCCTTGGCACCCTGAGCAGCTTCCACAGCATTGACAATCGTAGAAGCAACTGCAGACTTGGTCAGTCCAACACTGTCTTCCACCATGTGTTTAGTGAGGTCTACTGCCTCCGTCACCTTGGTAGTCACAAGGTCCTTGGCACCCTGAGCAGCCTCCACAGCACTGCTAACAGTGGAGGTGACCACTGACCTAGTCAGCTTGACGCTGTCCCCAACAACATTTTTAGTGAGGTCCACAGCTTCAGTCACCTTCTCAGCCATTGCTTCTTTTGCCTCACAGGCAGCACCCACAGCAGATGTCACTTTGGTGGAAACCAGCTGCTTGGTGTCAGAGATTACCTACAACAGGGAGAAGCAGAGAAAGATACTGTTTTTTTTTTTTCCTGAAATAGCTTTTCCTTCCCTGAAATAGCTTTTCCATATGGATAAATTGCGCTTGCAGTCTTGCGGGAGAGCTGGGGAAGTCAGTACACCTACACTTAAGTGGACACGTTCACTTCCACACACTGAAGGCACCTCACCAGCTTTCAGCTAGCAGTGCCTCCTCCAGCTCATACCAGGGCCTGACCTGACAAAGCAGTGCTGCTGAAGTTTATTTCCCCATATTTTTATGTACCCAGAACCGTTCCATCACGCAAGAGACCAAGTCACGGCTTCCTCAGGAAAAGTCTTTACCTTATCCGCTGGCTGTTGAAGAAAAGGCAAGTTCTCCTCCAGCTGGTCCAGTCCTTTACAGGCGTATTCATTTACAAGTGCAACTAGACAAGACAACAGGTACCAGTTTATTCCTCAATTTGTAGAGGGGTTTGTGACCCCACAATGGCCAATTCGGGACACACTCATGAAAGCAAGCCAAAAAAAGTCACTGTTCTAGGGGCTGGGAGTGTCTTGTTATGAAGTGAACAAACCCTACGGCTTGGCAGGTTCAAACAGTCTCCACTGTGCCTTCACAGCTTTTGAGCTATGAGCACCTCGCTCCAACTGGAATGTAATACCTGCCCCTGGAGGGCAGGGCAATTGGTTTAAAGGGCTGAGAAGAGTTGGGATGACACAGATGGAGCTATAGCCAAGGTGGGATGAGACAGGTGGAGCTATAGCCAAGGTGGGATGAGACAGGTGGAGCTATAGCCAAGATGGACACTGTTACTACCAGTTGGGATGCTCACAACTTGGAGTGACAGAAAAAGCAGGGAGTTTTTGCTTAAAGAAACCCCAGACAAGAGGCCCAACTTTGTTTCTGCTATAAGATTCATGTCCATGAAATTCAGTGGGTTCATCGAGCAGCTGGGTCAAAGGCTCAGGGCTACAGTTAACTAGAACATCTGCTACAGGAGATGGATATCACCCAACAGGCAGATGGAACTCCCCTCCCCACCGATTCCTCCGTGTAGAAAGGGTCTCTCCAGCCTCTTCACTTACTTTGTGGCTCAAGTTGGTTCAGGATGGGCTGTGCCCCACCAACCACACTACCTACTGCGACAGCAGCCACAGTCTCGGCCACGTTGCAGACACCACTGAGGTAAGGATGCGTCTCCTTGGTGTAGTTGTAGGCAGATGAGACCAGGTTGAATGCAGAGTTGAGCAAGGGCAAGCTGGTTACCCGACTGACAGCACTCTGAAACCCAGGAGAAATAAGGGACATTAGGGACCCAGCCTCAAGCTGGTGAGTGAATACAAGCCATGTGTCTACGCAGAAAGGTCCTGAGGGGACATCCAGTCCATCTCCTCATCCTTCTTAAACTCAGAGTTGAAGGGACTCATCCAAAGACTGCTAGCAAGGCAGCGACAAGCCAGAATTAAAAGTTGGAGTTGTGGGCTCATGAATTCTGAGTCACACCAGGTTTCAGTGCCAAACCCAGATGTGGCAACAGGACCTCTAACAGCTCTGGTTCAGGATTACTTGCATCACTTGAGCCAGCCCTGGAGTTCTCTTGAGCAAAAGTGATCTTCTCTGTTACCCGAGTTTAGATTTAGCCACAGCTTCCTCTGGGGAATCTCCCGGCCACTCCCAGCCCGGTGGGGAGGTGCTGACAGACCTGGGTTCACCCGTGTACCTGCCAGCAGGCAGCTTAACTGTTGCGTGTTAGAGTACTCGCTGCCCTGGCACCTACCGCTTGCTGCTGTTCCTCAGCCTTTACCAGATCTTTTTTGGTGGTCTTTTCTGATGCCATACTGAATTCAACTGCAGCTGAAAGGAAAAACAAAAGAGTGTAACAGCATAAATAAAACTTTCTTTCCTCCAGTGAATCAAAGTCGTAGCAAAACTGGTGAAAAGCAGCGGGCAGAGTTGGGATCCACCGTGCAGCAGGTCCTAGGGACTTCAGTGTGGCATCACCAATCTTTCTTGCAAGGGTGTGAAGATATTTGAGAGGCTCCATAATTTATAATATGCCAATGTTTATGCAGGACAGGGACTGTACTCAGTCACTCCCCTCAATCCCCAAACAGCCAAATACTTTAAACAAAACAACCATCCTACTTATTGACAGCTGGACTCTGATCTTAGAGGTCTTTTCCAACTTAAATGATTCCTTCCCCCACTTTGAAGTAGAGATGGGTTTTGCAATGGCTTAATCCATTTTCCTTAGGGGGGCAATGGGGAAGGGACTGGGGGGAGTTCAGCTCCCCTTCAGAAAGGTGTCTGGGCCAGGAGATGCTGAAACAGCAATGCACATATTTTACCTTCTTAAAGAGTGCCCAGTGTTTGTAGCCCCTTTCCTCTGCAGGCTCACTCTGGAGTATTCCTTGCAGAGGACACTGAGATGAGACTCATTTTAGAGCAGTCCCACTATGCCTCTTCATACTGGGCAACTTTTACCAACTCCCCCACCACCACCACCTCCAGCAACAGCGGCAGTCTCACAGCTCTGGGAAGGATATGAAAATCCTTCAAAACTTTCCTAGGAGCGTAAACCAGGTTCCATAGCTGGAGCATTCTGGCTTGCTACCTTGAAACCTGTGTTCCCACCCTACTGACCAGCTAGGCAGGAAATCTCTCCTCACTTCCTGTGAAAGCAAATCTCAGATATTCTCATTACATAATGAGATTAAAGAAGTTGAAGTATAAGAGTTACGCAACGTTTTGAATGTGTATTGGCTTCCCTAGCCTAGACCTAGGTTGGTATCTGGACACTCCAATATTGTGCGATAAATCCAGGATTTCTTCTCAGCCGTAGTCAGGCACAGCAGGGTCTTCAGCCTATTTGTTCTTCAATGCAGCATCTGCTTTTCTCTCCCTCGCCAGTTAATTCCTATTCTTAGAATTGCTATGGCATTTTCCAATGGAAAAACCCCAAACCAAAATTCCTCAAACTGGATTCCCAAGCCAGGCACTGCTCCAGGCTCACTAGCAGACTCTACCCAAAAAACCCTTGCCATCTGATTTGTGACAGAGACCATTGTCTTGTTTCTTGTGTTCTTTGACTTGTGTAAGGTTTTTATTTTGCTGTGGAAACAGGAACAGAGAGCTGGGGAAGCAGCAGTGAAACAAGCATTTGTTAGCCCTGGACAGGCATCTCAGGAGGTAACTGTCAAGACATCAAATATTGCTGCATTAACTGTGCAATTAGTCATCGTTTTAGAGATATCCAAGCAAGGCAGGGCTGCAGAGTGCCACACGTCTACTGCAAAAGTTGTCACAGAAGTTGGGACCTTCAGCTTCTCAAGTGAGAAGCCCGGAGCCAGCGCTCTCCTGCACGTTCCCAGTAACCACCCTGCCTGCAGGGCTGCCTAATTTAACAGCACAGCAAAAATACAGCTCGGACTTTATCAGCCCGGGAGAACTCCTACAGAACTGCTCCAAACAAAAGCAGGGCTTGAACATAAAGTCTCGGTCCCAAAGTCCACAGTGGTTATTCCTTTTGCTCCGCTTTAGGGCAAGTTTGTTGGTTTTTTTGAAGCCAAGTAGGCTGAATCAATCTGCAGCTCTGTCAAAGGGCAAAGCACAACTATTTCAACACCATTACAAACATCCTCTCTGCTCAGTCATTTTACCTCTAACCAGGTGGGAAAAACTCGAGCTGCAGTGTCTCACTGGCCTTGGTGTCAGGGCTGGCACAGACACACTGCAGAAAAAAAAAAATAGATAAGACTCTAGTTGCTAGCGTAAGTCAGGAGTAACTCCTTGGCTGATGTAAAAACTATTATAAGGTGAGAATCAACCTCTGAAGAGCCAGGAGCCCATCCTACTTATGGATGCAACTGTGTCAGTGACAATCCTCGCGGCACAGTCATGTCAGAACATGGTTTACTCTCCTCTGTGTAGGAGGAATTGGGGTGTGTTGCAACGCCAGTGTTTGTGGTGTAGGCAGGGCTCCATGAGCCCACAGCATGGTTTTATTTTCTCTTTCTAGTCTCTAGTGCTGAGCAGACCTCCTCTTACTTCAGAGACTGCAGGAAAGCACAGTGCTCAGCAACTCCGGGTCAGTTGTTTCGGAATCCTTTGAGAAAGGCACAGCTTCAAGCCAGAGCAGTTGCAGGTGGGAGGCTGAGCAGGCAGAAGAGCAGAAACAGCGCTGCTGTTTGCTTCGTGGGCAAGCGATGCTCAGATGACTTCACGCCATTGCTACATCAGAAATATTAGATCACTGCTAGAGAAAGTTTTGAAACGGGTAGTTTCAGAAGGATGAAACTCTTCAGTGCACAGCTCTAGCACGGCACAGCAGCTTAGCTGCTGACCATCGCCCAGTTTGGCACAAGCCTGGGCTCAGTGAAACAGCAAGGGCAACGGCACCAAAACGGCCCAGCTGTGCCAGCTTCCCCTGCCTCAGTCCGTCACAGCCAGCGCAACACGTGCCTCTGGCAGGAGAGCAAGTACTGCAGAGCTGGGACCTTGTTGTTCAGGGAGCGTTTCTCCCTTCCAAGTGTTTTTTACCTTGGGAAGACAGATTGAGCCACGGCTGGCAGGTTCAGTGGCTTACCTGGTTCCTTAATGACTGTTTAGAAAAACAAAGCTAAATTTAGTGCTTTAGATAGGAGGAGGGAGGGCTAAGCAGGGCAGAGGTATTAATTTGTGGTTAAAGCACTTACATTCTTTTCAAGATTTGCCGCTGATACCCCAGTTACCATAACTGGAGCGACAGAACGGGGTCCCAGGGTGTCTGCTGCCGTGGGGAACGGCACTGCCTGCAGCCGAGGGAGCTTGCCACGCTCCAAGGGCAGAGTGAGGTTTAGGAGGAGGGTCCGGTGATTTTCAGCCTTGACCTTAGGACATTGCTTTCAGACCTGCTGGCAGAGGTGCCATCCAACCTCTCCGTAAAACCATCAGCATTAGGGAACCTCAAAGATTAAAGCAACTTCAGCAGATGGAGGCAGGGTTCCCTCCCACTCCACCACTTCCGAGAGAAATGGAGCACCACAGCCAGTGGCCATTGCTAGGTCAGTGACTCCTTTGGATGGTGAGTGTAAGCCATCCAAGCTACCAGAATTTGAGGATGTTTTAGAAAAGAGGGGAGGGAGTTTAATTAAAACAGCTTCTCAGCTTTCCAGTACTTCCATTTACCATGTTTTTCCATGAGGACAAAACTCTTGAGCTTCAGACGGAAGCTATAACTTGCAGAGCAAGCAGCGTGCCGCTCACTCCTTAACACACATTTCATCTGGAAGCTTCAGCAGATCCAGCGTTAGTAATTGAAGTCCTTCTCAGCCGTACGCAGTTTCAGGCGGTCACAACCACATTTAAGAACCCTGTGAGTCTTGAGAAACACCGAGTAGTTTGCCAAGGGCTCCCTCATGCAGAGCCATGCATGGCTGCAGCCTCCATCAGCTCTTCAGAAAGACGGTACCTTGTCACTCAGGCCACCCCCTTCGTTAAGGCCATTATCATGCCTACACCAAATGATCATGTGAAATAGCTACAGGCAGGCCCAGCAGCACTGTCAACAGGAAGGGAATGCCCAACCGATCCGTCTGCCTCCCGAGGCACGTACCGCTTCCCCCAGCGTCAGCCCAAGTCAGCAGCCATGTCCAGGGTGCCCATCACGCGCTGTCCCTACCTGGCTGGGTTGGAGACCCACCTCCTGTGGACCCCCTCACCCAGCTTTGATCTTCACCAGACAATAAGCAGAAAAGAGCTTCTAGACCCAGAGCTGCTCAGTCACAGATGAGAAACCTATAGTGTTACCAAGAAGTCATCTCAAGCTAGGAAGGAGCTTTTAGGGAAGGATCTGAAGCCTTTCAGCTCTTCCCCAAGGCACAGCAGATGCAGCGTGACACCATCAGATGTCACCTTTGGCCTCCAAAAGCCAAGAGGGCCCCCACCCACAGATGGGGAAAAGCAGCAGAGATGCAGCACGCAGCTCTGTGCTTTCCCAGGGAGCTGGAAAAGCCCCACGGACACGTCGGGGGGGAACACCGCCCATCCGCAGGGACACTTTAGCCCCAGTGCTCCCCAGGGCCAGGAGCCATTTCCGAGCCCAGTGTCCACCCTCCATAGCAAAGAGCCACCTGAGGCGAGGGGCAACCTCGGGGAGCCCCCAGCTCCAAACCAGGTCCCAAACTCCACCCCTCCAGCCCTGCCTTACCTGTCTGCCCTGCTCCCCAGCACCGACCAGACTGGGAGTGCTGGGACTTGCCCCGCATAAATACCCCAAGGGCCTGATGGGCAGCTGAGGGAGCCAATCGGGACACGGCAGGTGCTGGCCTGGCCAATGGGGCGTGGTGGGGGCGGGAGGTGTGTGGGGTGGCTCAGGGAGGCAGGTGAGGGCCGTGGGGGCCCCTGCGGGGTCCTGGTGGCCGTGGGGTGGGTGGGGGTGCTGCTGTGTGTCCCCCCAAGAGGGACATACCTGCTGGGATATCTCAGAGGGCATCCATCCCCCGGCGCTTTGGCCTTGGGTCCCGGGATGGCCCCCCGGCACGGCGGGGTGCTGAGGGACACGGGCGCTGGAAGCCTACGGAGATCTGCCCCATGGCCGCGAAACGGGCCGAGCCCATCAGGCTGCAGGCACCACTCCCGTTCCAAAGCTCCTGCGCGCCCGTCCGGCTGAATCTCCGAGCGGGATGATCCTGCTGGCTGCCGCGTCGGCCCAGAGGCACTGCTTTGCTTCTGGGAGCCGAGAAGGCCTGGCCAGAGACGGAGCTTTTCCTGCCAGCCCCGTAGCAAAGCCCTGCTCGAGAAGGCACGTCCGTGCCGTTAGGGACGCTGGTTCAGGCCTGAGCCTTGCCTGCCATCCGCAGCGAGGATGTGAAACACGTCCCCAGGCTGGGTGCAGCCGTAGCTTGGAATGAGGGTGCTGGCGCAGGAGTTCAGTTCCCCAGGTCAGGGGACCTGTTCTCCACGGGGCACGGGCAGGGTCACCCAGCTTGAGCTGTGTTAGCAGCCCACAGCACGGTTGGGAAGTCCGTGTGTGGGTGGTGGGGCTCCGCACGCCAACCCCTGCTCTTGGGCTGCTCCTTTCACGGCATCGCAGACATTGTCAAGAAGCCCCAGAGATGCAGGGTGTGGGGTCTGCGATGGGAAAACATCACCAAGCCTTGATGTTTTCTTGGCATCTCTCTCCTGCCCTGCAGCATGGGTGCTGTAACTACCCAAGGAGTAGGACATGTTCTCCCACTCCCAGCCTACAGCAAAGAGGAGATGGTGAAACGTGCTGCTTCTCCAGTTTTCCGTCATTTTCAAGAGAGGGGTTGCCTTTTGTTGTTAGACTTGCAGATGGCCCAGCGATGCAGGACTCAGCCTGGCTGGGGGAATGTTGGGCTCTTTAACAGCAATAACAAAGAATGACAATTTTAGTTAATGCTTTGCTTTTCCTTTTGGGCCTTTTCAGCTTCAGATCTCAAAACCTGGTTTGAAACCATCAATTATACTTCCTGTTGTCTGTTTTCAAGATCGGTGGGGGAGGAAACTGAGGCACGGGTAAGAATTATCTGAAGTCTTCTAAAGCTATTAAACGGATTGAGTCACCTTGTTTTTGGCCGGTGAAGGCAGGAGACCTGCATTGCCACAGAAAGCCATGAAGGCAGTGGGAGCAGGAGGTTGTCACAGGTTTTTGAAAATGTGCTGTTAAGCTGACAAAAATGTAGACATTATCGCTTCTCAGCGTTGAGGTTAGAAGGAATCCCCCTCCTTACCTGAGTCAGACTTATCACGGAGTCGTCGGCTGAAAGACCTCTGGAAGTCAGGGAGTCCAGCCTGCGGCTGAAGACAGGACTGTTAGCAATGCCAGGTCAGGTCAGCCGTGGGCTTTGTTAGCGGAGTCTTGGAAAACTCCTGAGGATGGAGACCTCGCACAGCGTCTCTGGGTATTGGATCCAGTATCGCATTATGCTCCTAATGAAGAAGCAGTTCCTAACGTCCACTCTGAACTTCCCCCGCTACAAATTGTGGCTTTTGCCTCTTGTTGTACCACGTGCACTGCTGAGAAGGCTTCTTCTGCATTTGATGGTGTGACATCAACTTCATATTCTAGCGTCACCCGGGAACCCTTCACCTAACAAACTCCCTGGCAGTGCGTGCTCCCTCCTTTGATCTCGTTCCCTTCACAGGGTAAATTGCAGTGTGGAAGTGTTCAATGTCTTGTTCCAAACCTGACGCTGATTAGCAGGTGTCACAAGGTGGGTTTTTTGAGATATGTGTGGGGGAAAGAATGGATGTTCTTGTCTGTCCTCTGAAGATCTGATGAAATCTTTTTTTTTTTTTTTTGCAGGAACCAGGAATCAAGAAATTAATCCTATACTTTTCTGAATCTTGGCCACTATGAACAGGGGCTGCCTCCTCAGGTGAAGTGTCGATGGTGCGAATTGTCAGCGGGTTCCTAAGGGTGAAGTGCCCGAGGAGGCCAGGCCAGTTGTGGCGGCGGTGGTGAAAGTCTCGCGAGGCAGGTTATATTTCCCCACCTAAGCGGGTAAAATAGCACGACCTGCACAACACGCCTTCATGGGGCTCGTAGCGTGGCGCAGACGAATGGAATGTGAGCAGAAGTGTCAAGTGGTTTGCCTGAGATAACATCGCTAATTATAATTAATGAGACAACGTTTAATAGCTAAAGTGCAGCTGTAGGTACTAGGTCAAAATACTCCTGCTCGGAGCTGCTGCTCGGCGGCAGACCTGCCTGCAGCGCCGGAATACTGAAAATTTGGAGATTGCAATTTTAGAGCAAAGGTTTGCATGATCCTTTCTGTGATTCTTGTTCCTGTATGAACGCCACGTGTGTAACGCTGAGATAAAATCAGCTCTGAGAAGCTTGGTGGGTGTGGGAAGGGCGTAGGAGGAAGCAGAGAAACATGTTTGGGGAAGAGAAAGGGAGTTGTGTTGGCTGGAGTGAACAAGGCCTGTGGCACCGGGCAGCGCTTCCCACAAAAGGCAGCATCGCATCAGTGACTGCAGCCTTTGTGCAAGCGCTGCATCATCAAGACACGGGGCAGAATCCTTCTGGTGATCCCCAGACGCCAACACCGTGTCCTCTGCCTGTCAGCAGCCAGGAAACCCCGCTCCTCTGCAGCCCTGCTGCGAGCTTACAGCTCACGTTTCAGCCGCGGACGAGGCTTCTCCAGCGATGTGCTTCTCAGTGGTCTCTTGAGCAGAAAACACGCGGGTACGTGGAGGATTTGGAGGATCAGGCCATAGTGTTGGGTCCTCACTGTCAGGTGCAATTCTTTTCCCTGCTCTGTGGTGCGTCACAGCTCAACATCATCTCTTTGGGGACCGGGGGCCGCATGTGACACTGAAGCACCCAGTTCATCGACTGCAACGGAAATGATCTTGTTGATCTTCCGTGGCATTTACTCCATTAGTAACCTGCCATCAGGCCATGGTCACCTTCCCCAGGGCAGACACAGGCACGAGAAAAGATGATTCAAGGGTGAGGCACGTGTTGCTTTGATTTCTGTTCCTCAGTTAAGTCAAGCAAAGCGCCTGGGCTTCCAGCAAACTGCTTGAGAAGCTCTGTACTGTTGAGCTCAGGTGTTCCTCTTTCAGGAGCTGCAGCACCGTATCGTCTGGAGGCCACTGAGGGGACAAGTCAGCCTGTGATCTTTGCCATTCGTTGCTGTGCAAGGTCCACAGGATGTTTGCTGACAGCCCCATCTGTCTCACTGCCTGGAGACTCTGCTTTCTCATATTCCTGTCTTCCTCTCCTCCACCACTTCCCCCTTGCTGGGAGTGGATGGTCCTTGGGATAGCAGTGGCAGGAGTAATTTTAGCTGGTAACATCAACTCAGAGCACTCTTTCCCCCTTGTGCTCCAGCTTCCTGTCAGCTGCAGCTCCTCGCAGCAGCCTTGTCCCAGGCCACAGTCTGAGGGAAAGTTGGGTGTCCTTGAGCTGCTCCTGGGCGCTGGGTGCCTTGAGCTGGTCCAGAGCAGAGTGATGGAGCCAGGGCCATCGCAGAAGACGACTCCTTGCTGGATCCTGTCCTGTCAGTCTCTTTCACCAGTCTTTGCACGACAGTCTCCAAAGGCAATGGCCTTCAAAGTGCTGTGGCCTTCTGAAAACAGTTCTCCAGTGAGCTACCAAAAGCTTCAGCCCAGCTCTTGCCTCCCAGCCAACCCTCCTGGTCTCTCCAAGTCTTCAAAGCGCTTTCCTAGTTGAGGGCATGCTGCAGCTCTCTGCTGCCCTCACCCTGCATCAGCAGAAACAGGACTCCCACTGCGGGGAGCAGCCTGATGGGTTTTTGGTTGCTCTCCCACTTTTCCAGCTCACCTTCCTGCTGATTTCCAGACTGCAGGCTGGCTTTCCACACGCTGGTCTGCGCCTTCCTCGCCTGCTGCGCTCTTGCCTCATGCCTTAGGTAGAGGTGGGGTGGGTTAACATAACGCAGGTCGGTTTTTGCTAGATGAGAGAGTGGATGTCATCTGGGCC
Source organism: Ardeotis arabs (assembly GCA_011801015.1). Taxonomy (NCBI): domain Eukaryota; kingdom Metazoa; phylum Chordata; class Aves; order Otidiformes; family Otididae; genus Ardeotis; species Ardeotis arabs. The sequence goes on from JAAGAY010145103.1 coordinate 87,178, forward strand.
TGCTACGTGTGTCCTCTCCATCTCAGGCCGTCGCTGAGACCCCTGCTCTTGCTTCCCCAGGAGCCAGAAACAAAGCCTTCCTTTGTACTCTCCGGTGTTGGAGTTTGGCTAGCTTTACCCCAGTTATTTTGGAAATTGTAGGAGCATTCAGGAGGGCAGCATTTGTCCTGGACTCCAGCATCATCTCTTTCATTTTGGACTTCTGAGAAGTGGTGAAGATCTCCTACAGGACAACTGTGTGCAAAATGAAGAATATGTTTTAAGTGTATTTGCTTAACCTGTTGTCAATACCTATTGTGCAGACAGTGGTTTCACCAAGGGCAAATACGTTTTTCCCTAGGGAAATCTGAAGAATCCCAGAGCCTCTTTGCTGAAGCGCCAGAGAGAAACTGCTTCTTGTTCAGCTTCCGTCACCAAAGAGCCTTGCGTGGAGGGAGAGGAGGATGAAGCGTGGTGAGTTCCTGTTGCTGGATGCAGCACGACTCTGTATCATCCCAGTGCATGTGGAAACTTGAACGCGCTCACCGAGACTGGTTGACCTTACGTGTGGCCCTGCTGTTTCACCTAGGATGAAGTCTCTTGTGCGGCACGTGACGGGACAGAATCATCACTAGTCCTTCTGAACAGCTGTGCCAAGGATACATATCTCCACATCTTAAAACAGAAATGTTAGCCCCTGCAAGGAAGGCTAAAAAATGGCTAAAACCAGTGTGTTCTAGTTATCTTAGGAAAAAATTTTTCACGATGAGAGTTGTAGACCACTGGAACAGGTTGCCCAGAGAGGTGGTTTCCCATCCCTGGAAACATTCAAGGCCAGGCTGGATGAGGCTCTGAGCGACCTGATCTAGTGGGGGATGTCCGTGCTCCTTGCAGGGGGGTTGGACTGGATGACCTTTGAAGGTCCCTTCCAACCCTAACCATTCTATGATTCTATGATTCTATGATCTTTATTTCCTCTGAGCAGCTCTCCCAGTTCAGGGAGTCTTTGCTCTCAGAGGACTTCCTGCAGCTCCGGGTACAGCGCATCACGTGCCAGAAGGGAAACACAGTGCGAAGCCCAGGACAGAGACGGCACAATTTGGTAAGGTGCCACTGAAACACTCCGAGGAGGAATGGAAGTTCACAGTTGTTGAGTAGTAGAGAGTCAAGGCTCTGAATGAGAACGTGTGAACGCTGAACCCCAGCTCAGATAGTTTTGCTCTGGGACCTGTGTTTTCCTGCACTGGTTTCCACATCTGAGCATTGATTTCCAAGACCTGTGAAAAGCAAACTATTTTTCTTAGAAAAGGTTGAAGACAGAATAAATTATTTGCATAGCAAACAATGATTTTTTATGAGGACGTTCAGCTATTAGTGATGGGAGGCCATTAAATAGCTAGCTGAGGTCAGTTCTTGGCATTTTTTACACCTGTGTCAGGTCTATTCCCTTACCTGGTCTTGCATGTGTCCTTCATGATTTGCAAGAAATCTTCTCCGTAGCTTCTCTAAAGCTGCATCTTCTCTATAGCTGGGATAATTTCAGAGCCACAGCAAGTCCTTCAGACAAAGCAGACGTGGACTCTTTAGCTGGGGAGCGTGGAGGGGAGCTAGGGAGGCTAGCTGAGGGAGAAGCCAAAGGTGCACGTTCCTCAGCCCAGCTGGCCGTCTGCAAGCTGAGAAACTTGCTGTTAACCATCAGCCTTTTAAACATTTCGGGTGTTTGGACCTCTTGTGATGCTTCTTGTGGTTTTGCGGGACCAGTCTCCCTGCTATTTTTCCCAGAAAGTGCTGTAAAGGCATTGTAAGGGATGGACTATGAATCACAAGAACTGTAACGGGGAGCCCGTGCTGCCTACCCACGGGTAAATCTGGCCCCCTTGGAGCTGGTAAGACCGTCGGTCAATTCTGCTTCATCCAAGACTGATTTTAATGATGGTTATCAGCTGGTAGTTCTTACGTGCATGCCTGGACTTTTTTTCCTCCTAAAACATTGTGCCAAACCTTCACTTTGAACAATGATTTCCATGGGCTGGGAGACTGTTAGAATTTTGTCTTCCTAACTGCATCTTTTTGCAAATGAATTCAACAATGCTTTAAGTTTCCATAAACTGAACTGGATATCCCCGCTGGCAGGAGAACCGAGATATTGTTTCCTCACAGCATGAGGCATCTACCAGATGGCAGAGCAGTGTTTTCAATCAGAACTGTAACTCCAAAGAAAAGAAATGCCTCAAATGATCTGAAAGGGAGGAAACTAAAACTCATCGGCCTCTTAGATAACTGCAGGGTAACGAAGTGATGTTTTTTTTTCTGACAGTCTGTGGAAACCTGAAGCTCCCAGGGCTTTATCTCACTGACGCCAAGTTCTCTGTAAGTCACTCTGGCAATGTTCTTGTTTTAATAGAAGAGAGGACCTTAAAAGGAGAGCGTATATAATTTAACCTTTAATGAAATCGACGTTCCACGGCTAGAATGGTCTAGAATTGAGCCTTATTTCAAGTGATTTGTAGAGCCGACTGAACAGTGTGTAGGATGCAGCACCGTTTTTGCAGCGTGTGGATTCGCTGAATGAGTAAAAGTTTCTCTGGAAAGTGGGCTGCTTGTTTTCTGACTCTGATCGTTCTAGGCAGGCTACAGGTCCCACGCAGCAGCTGGCCGGAGCCTTTTCCTCGAACAGTCTGCGTCTTACAGTAAGGCCGCGTTCCCTGCGCCGAGATGGGAACCGCCGACGCTAAACGGCCGTCCGTGTGTACACTTGGATACGTGCAGATACAATTCTCACGTGGATATGAGATGGGACCCTGCTGGGGCACGTGGTAGGGTGAAATCAAAGCGATGGGGTGCTGCCAGAAACATATTTAGCATCTGAGCCTGTGTGACCTGTTCAAAAATACAATCCTTGTACGTCAGCTTAATGGGACACAGAGGAAAGAAGGGTTAGGTCTGTACCTTAAAGTGGCTTTTTTTGGCCTGCTTGTGGCGCTTCTGTAGAGATGTAAGTGATGCTGAAAAAAGTCTTAAAGAGGGTGGTGAAAGCCTGTTGTTAAAGTGTCCTGCACCTGGAAGCCATGAGGGACGTGGGTCCTCCACTCCTCTGGAAATGGGACTTGTGTGAGCGACAGAATACGGATCCAGGTTCGCCGTTCAGCAACGCTGATTTGAACTTTAGGCTGGGAGATCCCAAACCGAGCTGCTTTAGACACGCAGCCTGTCCTCACAAGGGTGAAAATGGTTTTTCCAGCGCTCAGCCTTTCCTCCTGCTCCCTGCAACCTCTGAGAACCCTCTCAGGCTGTGGGAAGGGCTTGCTGCTGCGGAAGGTCAAGGTGAAGGCTCTCGTGCACCTACAGAGGGAAAAAGTGACTTTCTGGGAAAGCAGAGCCTTGGGCTCTGGGGGGAAACGGAGCCTGACTGCTGCAGGTCGCGGGTCGGATTCAAGGCTTCTGTGCGCTGACACGCGCCTAACCTTTGGTACTAACCGAACCTAGGCCAGCGCCTTTCACCCCGCGATCTCTGGCTTAACTGGGGGATCCCCAACGGATCCAAAGAGAGGAGGGGAATCGGGAAGAGGCACACGCCGCTTAGGAGGCTCCCGCGTGCTGCATGCATTCTCTACGGCAGCCTGCAAACTGGGGGGGGGGCTGGGAGGGTGCTACACCCCTCTGGTTTTGTATTTTTTGGTGCGAGAGGTTAGCTCTGTGGGTGCAGGGGGGTTATAACCCCGGAAATCCCCGTTCGCGTTTATCTTCAGCGCGCCTCGTGTTCTCTTTGTCCGCAGAGGCAGGACAGCGGCCCTGCGCGGCCTCGGCAGGTTGCAGTGTCGCTGGAGCTATTCTGGCAGCGCCGAACCCGCCGCCATTGCCGCTTTCCAACCTCGCCGTCTCTCCCCCCCCAAAGACCAATTTTCGTGCTTTTATCCTTCTTTTGAAGCAGACTTTTCTCAGAAACCTCTCGGTAATCCTCCTACTCCAGCCGATGGCCGTCTTAAGCAGACGTTATGGTTTTTAATTTCCTCCTAGCGTTAGTAGTTTGGGGGAAAAAAAAACCATTCTCCCGGCCCAGCCCTTTTTGTCGGCTCGCGCGGCCACGCGCGCGGCTCTGCTGTGTCACCCAGGCCACGTTTTCACGAGCGGGACCCTACGGGAGCCCCAGAAGCGAGTGGGAGCTAACGGCCCGGGGAGTTAGAGGCCTTTTGCGGATTATTCGGATTATTCGGGTTATTCGGATTATTCGGGTTATTCGCATCACAGCAGGGCCTGGAGCTCCCTGGGGAACGGGACCCCCCGGGTGAGGGGTTGCACTGGGAGGGCGGCTGTCAGAGGGGGAATCGCCCGGGACCCCTCTCCCGCTGGCAGGGCTCTCCGTTGCCCGGTTTTTAGGACAATAACCGGTCCGGTGGCTGCGGCCCCGGAGGGTGAGGGGCTTTCCCGGCGCCTCGGGAATTTGTT
>JAAGAY010145104.1:0-24482 GCA_011801015.1 Ardeotis arabs
TGGGAGCGTTGCGCCGTGGCAGGCCCAGGCCGCGGCCGCTGAGCGCTGGCCTGGGCCTGCGGCGGGGGGGAGTGCCGCCGCGAAGGCAGGCCGAGCTGTCAGCTCCCGGGTGGTTGCTGTCGTCCTGCAGGCCCGCCACCAGCCCTCCAGGATGTCGTACATGTTGCCGCACTTGCACAATGGCTGGCAGGTGGACCAGGCCATCCTCTCGGAAGAGGACCGAGTCGTGGTCATCCGCTTTGGGCACGACTGGGACCCGACCTGCATGAAAATGGATGAAGTCTTATACAGCATCGCTGAGAAGGTACGCTGAAGTTGTAACGGGAGACAGGCTTTCTGCGCTCAGTGTTTCAAATGGCTTATACGAAGCCAGAGGCAGGTTATAACTCGATTTCTGGAGAGATCTTCCAGCTTTAGGAGGCAGCAGGAAAGCTGTTTGGTTTGCTTTTGTGCGTGTCTACTAAAGTAATTGACTACCTTGATGTTTGTAGTATTTAATGGGGTGAAGAGTATTGCAAGTTCTGAAGTGAAAATGCCTGTTAATAATGAACCTCAGCATTCAAGCAGAAACAAGTACTTGCTGGTGGGACTATTGTGGCTCTAGGTAATGCAGCACTGTCACTTTACAATAAGAACGTATAGTAGCTTTAGATTTGCGTTTCAATACCTTAAAAAGCTACTTGCATTTTGACTCTTTAAATTTATAGGATCCTAAAATGTAAAGGATGCTGTTGATTAATCTATCAGTGACATTTGTGGAGGCAGATGGCATTCTGTTGAGTTGCATGGGCTGAATTTAATTTTAGGAGCCAAACTCTGAATCTGTTCTCAGATGAAAATTGAATGCCTGTTGTCACCTGGTGTTACTTAAGAAAGATAGATATTGAAGAAAAATTAGGCTGTTAACATACACATTCACCTATAATTCACTTTTTCATTGTTAGTAAAGGCTTTGCATAGTGATAGATGTTGGAAATTGACCGCTCTTCTTTAACTGAACCACATAGAAAATTAAGCAAAAAAAAATCTGAACCAGAAACGGTAGCTTGGGTAGGAACAGAAGTCAGCGATCTTCATGTAGAATTGTGTGCATACTGCATAACTTGGTATAGAGTTATTTTCATGGTATAGTCCTTTCTCTTTTAATGTTATTTTTAAGTAAATGGACTTGTGTCTCTAAAATCCCTACAATGAAAGATCTATACCTACAGCCAAATTGTAAGACATAACACAATACAGTAAGGAGTTGTGACATGGTTTAATTTAGTCATTTTGTGTTTAACATGGTGGGAGTGTCTTATGCTCAGATACTGTTAGTATCGACTTTTGGCAGGATGTTTGGCAATTTGGCAGACATATTGGCAGTTAAGGGTGACTGGGGGAAGAAAGAACAATGTAACTTCTTATTTAAAAATCTCCCTCTGCAGAAATGGCAAATTAAAGGGGGAGATCCTTCCTCATCCTCTTGCTTACAAGCCATGTTTGGATCTCTGCTGTTTTAAAGAGTGAGTAAAAGTTCCAATTGTACAGGTGTTTATACTAGAGAATAATACAGAATGTTAACATGCTGTAATTGCACGCTACATTTGAATGAAATGTAGCCATATTTTACATTTGTTACTATGGTGCAATATTATTTTACTCTGCAGCATATTTTTGGGTGGCAGTAACATTTAACTGTACTTTGTAATAGGAAAACAAGGATTTTTTTTTTTTCTGTTTGAATCCCTTTAGGGGAAAAGAAACTAGAACACTGTATGAAAATGCAAAGCAGATTATTTTCACTGAAATGCGCTCCACTTACAGTTGACTATTTCCATCTCCCCCAGCCCCCGTGTTACATGAAAAAGAAGCAAGGTTTCACTGAGTTTCAAAACAAATGATAATTGTAAGATGTTAGGTTTTTGCTTTGTCAGGGTTTCCCCCAAACATCTAAGAACCAAGTTTCATAAAATTCCTCTGGAACACCTTTTTTAACAATACACTCTTTTTAAAAGGAGGCTCACAATTCCAAAAACCCATCCCCTGAAATACAGGGTTTTGGCCGCTAAATTAATTTAATACCCCTTTTGAAATAAATATTTTAGAACCATGATTTATCTATGACTGAATACTGTAAATCGGATAACCTCTTATGAAACCAGGTCACTTTAACCAATAGATCGTATTAGGTCAATGTGAATTTAGGGAGGATTGCTCAAATGTTTTGCATTTATTTAACTATAATCAGAAGTGTAAATAGCTGTGGCTTTTGCTTAAACATTGGTTGTGAATCTGCCTTTCTGTTAAGGTTACATGAAAAGTGAGAGAGGAAAAGAAAGGGGGTGGGATGGGGAAAGAGGGAGCTATAAAAAGACATATTGGTATTACAGACACTGGTGTTTGTAATTAAAATTGAGTAAAGCTAATTCATGTCTATAGCTTTCAAAATTGTTAGCTGTAAGTATTGCTCTCAGCAGTATAATGTCTTTTTCTTTTCCCCTAGAAATATGTCACCTAAATTTACAGCATCGTTAGCAAGAAGAAAAAAATCAAGTAAATATTGACAGTACATATTATCAAGTTTGTACTTACTGTGTTTTCAGTTCAGTAATGCAAGTCTGCTAGCCACCTTCAGCTTGAATGACTTGTTGCAAAAGCTAGTCTCAGTTCCTGTATTTTTGTTCCTATGATATTTTTTTTTTGTCCATAAAGCCATCTAAACATAAAAAAATATTGTCTAGAAACTGGTTAGGAAGATGAGAAGATGGAATCTTGGGTCTTGTCTCAGATTTCCTTAATGTATTTGCTGTATGCACTTTGGGCCATAAGGTAACACGTGGCTGTGAGATTTACTTCTTAAAGAAAGCTGAAATCTTAACGAAAAAAAAAGAGTATTACTTACCCTTAATAGAAATCTAAAGAAACTTCATGCTTGTTGCCATTCTTCCTAGTTGCTGATCATATTTCTGTGGCAATTTCATGTTGTAGGAGTGCATTAATTGTTTTTGAATGACATTGTTACTGAAGAAAGTCAGGAGGGAGAACTTTGGAGGACAAATGAGATTTATTTAATCTGGCATACGATTTTTTTTTTCTTACATCTATGTTTCCTATTCACCAGCTAAATGTGTGGTCTTGATAAAGATAGGATACAGAATCTGTATCTGATGTTAAGGATCCTATGGAATAATGTACTTTTGGTTTTCATATATGTGTGTTGAGAAACATAGACTAATCTCTGAAGCTACAGTAATTGAGATTAAAAAAAAAAAAACCCAAGCCAACCAAAATTGAAGCCAAACGCATGAAAGTAAGCCTGATAAAATTTTGAATCCATGCTGCTGTTTAGCTTTTAGTCTCCTACTCCATCCTGTCGCCTTGGACAGCAGCTACGAGGGGTTGGTAAGACAGAGAAAGCTTCAAATTGAAAGATGGATAAAGGAAGTCAGAGTGTCAGAAATAAATACGTTCAAAAGTTAATATCTATCTTGTTCTGCTATCACTAGAGGTTTGGGGTTTTTTTTAGAAAGCAGCTGAGTTACTGCAACAAATTTACTATATTTTAGTGTATGTTATGAGGTTAAGTACTTTAATAAAAAACTTGTATTATTATGTGTTCAGCTTCTAAAATGCCACAAGGTTTTTTGCATAGCATTTGGACAGTAAAATTTTGGTTTACATTAACAACCTTAGTGTAGTCTCAATTGCTACAAACGCAACTACTTTTATTTAGTGTGGTTTACTTGCTCAGAGTTGTATTCAATTCTTATTCTGAGGTCTCCATACTGTATCCCCAGATGTAACTGAAAAGTCAGAAAGCAAGCTGCTTAGCAACCATTACCTAAAAAAGATAGCAAAGGTATTCTATATAGGAATGTGTGTGTTGAACTGACAACAATGTCTGGGTGATGGATTCATGCCCTGCTAGATGGGGAGAGGTTAAGCTTTGGTTTGTCTCCACAGACTTACTAGCTCAAGCGTAGATCAATTCCTGCATCCGTACCAGCCTTAATCCAGAAGTACTTCAATTGGTTTTGCTTACAATGAAGCCTAAGCTAAAGCCTTGTGAATTAGAGCTGGCTGTGTGTGGGGCTGGCTATGTACTGCTGTATCTTGGCTCCAGTATTGTCTGAGACAGTAAGTGCTTCTGCAGGCTGTAGAACTGGTCAATACTGTGCAGGGAGAGACATTTGAGTAGTGCTCCAGGCCTTGTCTTGTGTTGAAATAAAATGCCTCTTGGCGACAAGCCTGCCCAGTCTGTCATGGCCACTAAACAGTAGATACTATGGCCACTGCAGTGCTTCTGCGTCACCATTCCATGTTTAGCCTCTTGCCCGTGTTTTTATCTAGTTCATTCTTAGGCCTGAATGCCAGCCTCCTGCTGCTACATATATTGGAGTGTTGCATGGCGAGGCCCATGTCACAGGCAACCTTGGCAGCCAGTGTCCAAACTCAATAAAACGCATCCTTATTCAATGCACTTGGAAGCTCAGTAGTTTTGGACTGGTAATCTTGTCAGATTTGAAATTAAGAAAGCAAGGGGGAAAGAATAGAGTCACTTTTAAACTTCTGTATTCAAATTTGAGAGTCTGTATCTAGCTTTGGGATCTGCTTTAGACTTCATACGAGCTTTTGAGTGGGCGATTGTCATCAGTTTCACATCTATAAAAGTAGGTAGCTGTGCTTTTGTTCCCATGTAGGAGAGAAAGAAGATTCAGTTAATGTCTGAGGTACTTGGGTTGCGGTGATAACTTGCATATATGCTGTGCAAAGGTGATGTGAATGATTCCAACCTTTTCAGTAAGATATATGTAATAACATTTAAGACTTGAATAGTATCTGGGTTTCAGAAGATAAGCTAATACATTGATTAACTCTTGTTCTCTTTTAAAAAATCTTAGGCTGCTGCTGTTCATTGCTAGTGACAAGGATTTCTGGTTCTGCAACAGCTCAACTAAATTAAACTTATATAATGTAAAACTAACTTTAAAAGTTTTGTTGTTTCAGTACTATGTGGAGTATACAGTTCTTGGAAGTAAAATTTTGGTTTAGCAGTGCTTTTGTAGTGGTCTTCTGGTGCAACATATAATCTCCTTGGACTAATCTTTCAGTGAACAAAGCAGGTCCTAAGAATGTTCTATTAATGCTTATTTTAACTTAAAATCATTTTCTAATCTCTAAATTAAATAATTGTTCAAAGATTATGTTTAGTTTGTCAGAATTTCCAAATGCGTTGTAGAAATTTCCCCACGTGGTGAAGCTGTGCTGCTGATGCTGAAAATGTCAGCAGGATGGAAGAAATGATAGGAGAAAATGAAAATGGCTCTTCAGGTTTTGGGGTTTTAAAACAAAACAAAAACCAAACACAACAACAACAAACCCAAAAACTCAAAATACAAACAAAAACTCCAACAACTGTCTTTTGCCTCCCTCCTAAGGCTTAACCAGGGAGTAACTTCAGTCACTTCTCAGCTAAATTGTTGATGCTAAAGTTTCTTAGAAATCTTGCGTATAGAATTGAAATGGGCATGAATGATAACTTTAGAGGGTGTTAGAGTTTGATATTATGACTAACTTGGATTTTCAAAGCTTTACATCTTGCCAGTTCTGGAACATGGCTTAAATGGGGTGTTTTCATTAGGTTATTGACAGTCTAGGATTATGACTGGCTCCATCAAAGCACAGTAAAAACTATTTAAATCTTGTTTCACTCCAGAAGAGGTTTTACTTACTTTGCTACTAATGCTTATTTACGCCTTTGAAGTGTGTTTATTTTTTTGTAATTTAGAAACTGTCTTGAAGCAAAAGTCCATCAAAATTTATTTACTGTGTGCTTCTGGTTTTTGTAAACAAACATCTCCATACTTTCTCAATTAAAGTGCCTGCTAGGCTGTTTAAGTACAGAGTACACTACATGTAATATTTTTCTGCTACAATCCTGTCTTGTGGACTAATCTCAAACATCTTTACATCAAGCAGAGATTACAATCATTGTAGCATTTCTAGATATTTCATAGCAGAATTAACAAGTGGGATGTACTGTGACAAACAGGAAGCTTGTCATAAATCTGAGACCACATGTTTTACCTCAGACTGGTAACTTTGCATAGTAAAATGAGAAGGACCAAAATTGTATTTGTGTGTAGGTAAGAATGGGGGAGCAAGGTTGTGTGTTCATGGTATAATGCATCAGTATTTGATAGTATACCTTACAGTTAAAGGTTTGTGTAATTTAGATGTCTACTGACTTACATTTTAATGCATGTGTGTAATTTCTACTGTACGTGTATAAGCTAAGTTCAGAAATGAAAACTTTCCCTAGTTCCACTTAAGGATAAATATGCTACATCTAGGAAACAAAAATGTGACGTTTCCTTTCAGGAAGGAAGACATTAGCTATTACATTAAAGGGGAGGGAATCTTGTGCATTTAACTCAGTAACTCTGCAAAATGAAAGCCTACTTTACCAGAATTGCACAGAGAAAAGCTTCTCATCAGGGTCTTCGTTTCATTATCAATTAATCTTTTAAGCTCCTGTTTTATCTTTACACCTCTCAAAAAAGCTATCTGTTTTTATTATTAAATTACTGGTTTTATTTTCATTTAACTAGCCTTGTTAAACAAATTAGATGGTTTAGAGGGGAAAAAACGCTTGGAGGCAGGCATCAGGGCATATTAAATCACTAATTTTCTGAAGTCTATAAGCAGCTGATGACAGGCAAAATGTGTCAGCTTGGCTTGCACAAAGCAGTTACTCTACTTGTTCAGAGCTGTGCATGTCACTGTGAGGTCTTAGTTGTATATAAAGGGCATTTGTTTCTCTCGATGTTGATTTGGCATAGTATCTTTCCAGTTGATACTGGATGTAAAATGAGCATCTTGGAAAATATTTTAAAATATTGTCATGTTAATTGGTGGTTGTGGTTAAAAATAATGACAGGACTGCTTACTATGATTTTATGAGTTAATATTTTGGAAAATAAATGTTGCAATAATGAAAGCTTATGACTTTTAATTGGTAATACAAATAATCAAAGGCTTGGTAACATACATTGCTCTTATATTTCCTGTTTTCTTCTGTTTAGGTAAAAAACTTTGCTGTTATTTATCTTGTGGATATCACTGAAGTACCAGACTTCAACAAGATGTATGAGTTGTACGATCCCTGTACTGTCATGTTTTTCTTCAGGTACATTATGGTTCTACAATGTAACTCAGTTAAACTTTTTGTGTGTCGAATACAGTGTTTCAGTAGATCATTTTAAAAATGCACATCAGCATACTGATGCTTATATTTTCATTGCTCTACAAAAGTGATCTGATTAAGTAGGAAAATGGCTTGTTTTCCTTGTGTTTTGATAATAGAAGAGAAATTAGTGATAGTGAAAACTGGTTTTATTATCCATGTTTTTTTCCGTTTTAAATCTGAAACTCCCTTCATAGAACACTACAGTAATAAAGCAGTCAAGCTTGTCAAACTTGCTTTAAAGATATACCCAAAGTATTAAGGTTTTTTGGAGCTAAGGCATCTACATTGATGAGATAAAATGTGCTACTGACAACCGTGGAACTCTCTGGTGTTAGATAGTAGTGGGAAAGAAATAGGAACAATGAGGAATATGCTGAAGGATAACAGCACTGAGTAGCAATCCTGGGGGCGTTTGCTGTCTTTGCTTTAGAAATAGGCAGTAAAATGTCAACTTGAGTGACAGGAGTGGATACTCTTTCTTTGAGGGTTATTTTGCAAGGCTGTTTATGTTATAAGGGCTTCTTTTGAATCCTGCAAAGCATTCTTGTGGGGGATATAAAGTTTCTTTCTGAATTATAATACCTTATTAACTTGTCTGGTTTTTTTTTTTCTTTCCCTTTAAAGGAACAAACACATCATGATTGATTTAGGTACAGGTAATAACAACAAGATCAACTGGGCAATGGAAGATAAGCAAGAGATGATTGACATTATAGAAACTGTTTATAGAGGAGCCCGCAAAGGTAGAGGTTTGGTGGTATCTCCAAAAGATTATTCCACTAAATACAGATACTGACACTTCTTTGGGGCTGCCTTTTTTTTTTTTTAAACCTTATGTTCACTTAAATTTATTCTTGTGTATGTGTGTACATATATATATTAAAATAAAAAAAAACCTACAAATCCTTCAACTTTGAGCATATTTTGAATTATTTAAAAAGTTTGAATTGTTTGAAAAAGTAAAAGAGGCAAAGCCAGAACTGTCTGACTGCAGTAATACTGTAGATGAAGTTCGGATTGTTTTTTTATTTTTTAAAGACTTTGTTTTCCTTTTGGTATGATGTATTTTTGTACACAAAAAGCCTGTTTGCAGAAACACTTCAAGTGGGTTTGTTTGCTGTTGTTACACAAATATGTGTGAAAACTATACTATAGCTTTTTTAAAAGAATAAAATAAGTTTCACTTATTTACCTTAATTTACTTTAGCTAATTAAATTTGAGAATGAAGACAAATGTAATTGGATGCAAAGTCATAATGTTGAAGATAAAGGCTGTCAGGATTTCCTTGCATAGTATCTTGGTCTTCTGTATCCACTAAAAATAGGTGCATTTATTAATATTTAGGAGAACTCAGAGAAGATATCTTCCATGACTTCCCTCCCTCCCAGCTTAACTGACTTGTGGTAATATTTTTCATGGTGATTATGCATACAGTATTCAGTTTGAAGTACTCAGTAGATTCTACAGTGCCAAGGGGTAATTGCAGTTCTGGAGCTGGCTGCATAGTCAACAGTTGAAGAGAGCATGAGCTGTGCTTTCTCTCATTTAACCTCCAGCTTGTCTAATAGTATGCTAAAAGGCATATATACTCAGGAGACTTGGATTGGATTCCACTGTGGCATGGCTTTTTGAAGTCTCCATTTGCATTTCTGACACCTTTTGTTCTGCAGTAATGGAGCCATTTTTTTTGGTGTGTTTTGGGGGTTTTTTTTGTTTGTTTTGTTGTTTTGTTTTTTTTTTTCTTTAACTGATATGTGCATACTTACAGGATTAAGAAAAAACAAGCCAAACTAGGCAGGAAGGAGATACGTCTACTTTATCACAAGACAAAGTGGAATGTGCTTTTTTACCATTTTTGTAGTTTACAAGACTTAGAATGAGTTGAGAAAGTGAAATTAAACTGGTTTACAGTGGTTATTAATCATGGAACCACTTGTGTTGGAAGGTACTACCGGAGGTCTAGTCCAGCCTCCCAAAGTAGGTCCCACTTGATCAGGTTGCCCTGGACTGTCCAGTGTTGAGTATCTGTAAGGATGGAGGTTCCTCAGCATTTCTGGAAAGCCTGTTTTGCTGCCTGAGCGCCCTCATAATTGAAAAAAAAGTGTTCCTTGCATCTAGCTGGAATTTCCTGTGTTCCAGCTTGTGTCTATTAACTCTCTCGTGTAAAGCACCCAACAAGAGTCTAACTGTTGCGCATCCACAGCCATGGGGTAGCCACAGCCAGAAAACAAGCCATAGTCTCTTAAGGCTGAACTAGCAGAATTCTCTCAAACCCTCATATGCTTTATACTCCACCACATCTTGGTGGCTTTCTGTTTAACTGCCTCATAACAATATAGTTCTTGATGTGGGGAGATTCAAAATTGACACTGTATTCTGGGTGTGGTCTCACAGGAGTTGAATAGAGGGGAATGACCGGCTGGCTCTACTTGTGCTAACACTGACCAGTATGTGGCTGCAGCCTTTTTTGCCAGGGCACCCTGCTGACTTCGTTTTCAACTTGTCCACTGGACCCCACTCCTTTCCTGCAAAGCAGCCTGCCAGCCAGCCCCTCACAACTGCACTGCAGCATTGCTTGACCACTGCAAGCTTACCTTGTCCTAGAGGCCAGGCCTGGCACTTGCCTTTGAACTTCACGTTAAAGAACTGAAACTGGCACAGTATGCATACCTGGATGATGTTACCTGCACAGGTGCGCACAGCTTTGGGTGCTTGGGTGGGCTTGGGGAAAGAGTAACAGCTGAACAGCTGTAATCTCTGCAAATAGTGCCATTTCTTTCAGTGCAGAACAGTTTATGTTCATTGGACCCATGAAGTTTTGCAAAGGCACCTTTGTAATAATACCAAGTAAGATAAAGGTGCATTTTGTAATGTAAAAACATTTAAAGGAGCATCAAAATGGCACACGCAAATGGAAAAGATTTTTCATAGAAGAATCTCATTATTCTGAGAACATTTAAGTTTAAAAGGCAACAAAGAAATATGATGAAAATTTTAATATTATTAAAATAAAGGAAATACATTTTCATATATTGAAAAAGTTTGTGACTGGATAAGTTCACTATATAGGATATAGTCTTCTATACAAAACAGTGGTTTTGCCTCCCCTGAAACTAGTAGTTCTTGCCCAGTTACAGGAAATAGTGTCCTATTTAGATGAATAAACCCATCTTTCTACTACTTTTCCTGAGGCAATAGTTTTAAAAAAAATTTTTGAGAGTCTGTTGTGACATGACACAAGCATGTTTGTTTTCACTGATGGTTTTTGTGACTAATGACACTGATTGTAAACTCCCAGATTCAGTGTGGTGCTGTTCTCCCTTTATCTTTCTTGATCACATCCTCATTTCAGTGCTGCAAAGAAACAGTGAATAAGTAGGTCAGTGTTTTAATTATTTATGAATGTGATTCAGCATAAAAACAGGAAGATCTCTGTACAGTTAAATACATTTTCATGGATTGTCCTTCTGTATTTCTGAACATTATTACATAGCTTATCATGAAAAAGGCATCAGAACCAATAGATGCCTAAATGACTTCAGTATGTTTAGATGTTCCTGTCTTTCACTGGGTAAGCAGTCTCTAAATGACAAAATAATTGACGTGTCTCAGTTTGAATCAGGGAAGTGTGTAACAACAGGAAGAAGACATCACCTGCACCCAGAGAACACAGAAGCAATACTGTCTTGTAAATACCAAGAACACTGGCTAAGGCATCCATCGGGGCGAAGGGGTGGCACTCGCAACAGACAGTGATATATAATCTAGTATAAAATCCTGAACTGTAGCATGATTTTATATTTCAGAGTGTTTGGCAATAATACTAAAGTTATCCTTGCTCCTTCCATCCCCTGTCTTACTCCTTCAAGAACAAAAAACAGCTGTGTTTGGGGCGAATTTATTTAAGAGGTGTGCTCTGAGCCACACTGGGAAGCTGAAGCAGGTTTAAAAGCAGATGTACATAAATTTACAGTAGGGAGAATTCTCAGGTAGGTTAGCATACTTGAGGGACAGGAATGGTGGGCAGAAGTGCTTTTAAGCCACACGCATTTTATTACAAATGTAGATCCTCAGTTTACATATTTGGGATTAGTTTGCACTATCCCTTGTACATGGCACTCAGCTGGAACAGATGCAACAAGCTACAGTTTTTCTTTTGAAAAAAGCAGTAGCATTATTTGGCTCTTGGCAAAAAGAAAGCCAAGGTAATTTTAAATATTTAAAAAAAGGAATAAACTCAGTATACTTTAAAATCCAAAGAAATGTAGGTATGATATACATGAAAACAGTATTTTCATGCTAGGTGCTGCCTAGTTCAAAACTAAATGGAAATGACATAAAATACAGTAGAAATTAAGTTTCTTTACTGTGATACTCATCGGTGTTTTCTATCCCAGCCTCTGTCATCAGGTCAGCAACATGCTTCTCAAGGTCATCAATGCGCTCACCCATTTCTTCCAGTAAAAAGTTAAAGATAACTTGTTTATAAATAAGAAGAATTTAAATGTAATAGTTTTTTTCTTCTGCAAGACTAACAGAAAGCTTTCCTCCAGATGTCTCAGCCTCTTACTCATGTAACACAAGATGAAACATGCACAAAGCTGTGTTGTTCCAAGACAATCCCACTTTCTCTTGCAACAGAGAAGCATTCAAGTTCTAAATGTTTTCAAATACCTTCCTGCATGCCCTTGAGTGAACTGGAGTATTTTCTGTGTAAGAGATTGTTTTATTTTGAGGAACTATTTTAGGTGATACTGTACAGTCAGCCTACACAATCGGTACTGCTAAAACATTCTTCTCTTACACTAAAGCAACTGCTTCCTGAAAGGTCGAGTTTCAGAAAAAAAAAGGAAGATGTAATAAAGTCACAGTTTCAGAAAGCAGAGGTAGTTTCTGTAAGTACATCTAATAAGAAAGCTCAGCACCGCTTCAGGTCTTGATTTCTCTTTTTGAGGGCTCACCTTCCCACCCTCAGGAGGCTAACAGTTGTTTTTAAACCAACAACATGACCGGGCAATACACTGATTTAAGTGGCGTTTTTGAAGACGGTTGCTTTTTTAATGTACCTTCTGCATCTTTACATGTAATTTGTTGCTCATTTTACTTGAAAGCAAGAGTTGCCACACAGAGACTAGCTCACTGGGAGTTACTACTTTTAGTAAATTTTTTTTTTTTAGATTTCCTTCTTAGTAAAGGAAAAATAAACGGGGGGGGGAGGGGGGCAATTCAGCTGTGTTTACCTCATAGGTGTTTAACAACGTCAATCATTATAGCTTAATTTCATGTTCAGAAAAAAAGCGGATCCCGATTTCCAATGGCAAAGCCCCTCTACACCCGCTCGGGAATGCGGGGTGGCTGGGGCGGGGGGGAAGACCCCACCCCTCTGGAGCCGGACGAAACCCCTCCCGCGGAGCCGGTAACCCCGGTTCAAAAGAGGATATTTCTCAGCGTTATCTTGTCCGTCAGAGCTTGAAAATTTTCCTGCAGCTGATGCAGCAGATTTTCCGCCTGGAGGGGTGGGGAAAAAAAACAGAGAGGAAGCAAAAAAAGCAGGAGCCCCGGGCGGCGGCGCAGGGAGGGCAGCTACGGCCCAGCGAGCCGGGGCGCAGGGATCGGCTGCGGGCCCGCCTCGGCCCCCGGGGGGATCCAGCCCGCTGCGGCCACCCCGATACCGGGCAGACGCCCGCCCGGCGGAAGCCCCGCAGCAAGGGTGCCCCCAAAACCCAGCCCCCGCTCTCCGCCGCAGCCAGCCCCGCGCTCACCAGCTGCGAGAGGTCCCCGGCGCCCGGCGAGTCGGCGGCCGCCATCTCCTCCGCCTCCGAGCCGAAACCCCCTCCGCCCGCCTTCTTCCCCGGCCCCGGCGGAGCGGGGCGGAGCGGAGCGGGGCGGGCAGGTGAGCGCCCGGAGCCGCCCCGCCCCGCGGCGCTGCCCCCCCCCGCCCCGCCCGCGCCGCGGCCGCCCCGGCCGGGATGCCGCGGCGCGGGCAGGGGGGGCCCAGCGCCGCCGTCTTGTGAGAGGAGTGGGCGGATCGTTAAATACCACCGAGCCGCGGTACTCCTTTTCCCCGTGTAATCAGTTTTGTAACACGGGAGTGCTAAAAATAGCGTACTTGCTGAAGTTCATTGCATCGGAGTGTCTGACAGAGACAAGACGGGAGGCAGCAGCGAGAATTGGGCGGTGCCGCTGTCAGTCCTGCTGGCATGTAGGTCATCCCTGCGGTTTTCAGCTTCATAGGATAAAAAGCACTTGGTGCATCTACTGCAGAGGTGTCTTGTTGTGTAAGCAGATGTCCTGAGTGCTCTAACTGTTGCCTGATGTAAATGAAGAGGTTTTCATAAAATCATAGAATGGTTTGGGTTGGAAGGGACTTTAAAGATCACCTGGTTCCAACCCCCCTGCCATGGGCAGGGACACCTACCACTAGACCAGGTCACTCAAAGCCCCATCCAGCCTGGCCTTGAACACCTCCAGGGATGGGGCATCCACACCTTCTCTGCACAACCTGTTCCACTGCCTCACAGTAAATAATTTCTTCCTTATGTCTAATCTAAATCTACCCCTTTCCAGTTTTCAATTTCAGTTTTCTTCCAGTTCTCAATTTACTGTGCCTATATGATTAGGAGAATTTCACTGTTGGGCAATAGCTCTCCTTAGTCTATAGATATCCCAAACATGTAACAGTGCCTTCATCCACAAAAGTTTCTCTGCTGAGTTAGCAGTGACCTCAAATGCTGGAAAGATTATCTCCTGTAAGCCTGTAAGCCTACCACTTAGAATCTTTCTTAATAGACTTAATTGACCTTCCCTGCCTCATCTGGCAAGGTGTGTTAATCTCTGTGGTGAGATTCTGGCATCAAAGCAAACCTCCACATTCCTGCCTGCTTCCCATAATCGTGGCTTCTCCTCCCGTACATCCTTATCTTCCCCCTCTCGCAGATTCTCCTCTTTGCCGTTCTCATTGTAGCAAGTTTTGCAGTGCTTGAGTGCTCTAGCAGTGTTACTGCTCTAGAAAGCTTCTAGATAAAGCAATTTTAACAGTAATATGCATACAGATACACTTTGCTTTTGTACGTAGTCACTAGCTGCAACCACACAGCTTTTTTGTTCTGTTGCATAAATAGTAAGAAACAATTATTGCTTCTTACTTGTTTATTTGTTGCTAATAAATCTCCTTTCACTTAGGGCTAGACAGTAGAGCTGTACTAGTTTTGCTTTTTTACTCCTGGTAACAGCCATAGTCTTCCTGGTTTTCCCTCCTGCCAGAACGGCTGCATAAGCTCTTAGGCAGCAGCATTTTCCTCTGCGGGCAGTCGAAGTGGCTCGGTCCGCTTGTGTCCAGACATCTTGAACAAAGTCAGAGTCCTATCTGCAGTGAAAAGTTTGCAAGGATAAAGAAACAGCTGAAAATGTGGAGGAGCAAGCATTACACAGACAATGACTTTGCAAGAATTGCACTAAATCTTTGTGGTGCCACATTTTAGCAATGGCTAGGTTAGAGTTCAACTGAAAACAAGCAGGACTTGGTAGGGGCTCCTCTTGTTTGCGAGGCAGGTCAGTGGGGTCAGAACCCAACCCGGTGGTATCTAGCCAGCACAGCAAGAGTGCAAGGGCCATTAAAAGCATGAAGGAGACCAAAGGAAATGTTTTACCATGCATTTCCCCCTTCAAAGGTCTGGTTCTTTTACTTTGTGGCCTCCAGAGCTAATTTGAATGGCCTTCCTAGTTCAAATCTTGAGCTGAATTAGGCCAATAGTCCACAGCTGGGTTTATGGAGTAAAAATGGAAGTGTCTGTAAAGCAAAAAAAAATGGTTGTGGAAAAGTTCCAAAGTTCAGAAAACCTAAGAATAGAGGAAACAAACAGCAAGACCAAAAAGACTGTGCTTAACAATGAATTTGTGTAAAATAGAACTGGTGCTTTGGCTTTGCCCTGCTGTCCTCTATTCTCTCTGTCCTCAGAAGGCTCAGTTTTCCAGAGTTGAGCTGTTACATACGTTTCCAGGGTCTGAAATCTGGGAATGCAAGATGAGCCATATTTTAAAAGCAGTAATCCATGTTAGGCATGCATCCACGGGCTAAGGGAAGCCCAGCAAAAATCTTTTTTTTCCACATGTGTTGCTGTTGGTTTCAAAAGCAGAGGTTTAGCTCAGAACCAGTTAACAATCAGCGCTACTGGTGGTCGTAAGAGTATTTAGTGCAATAAGTAAAGAATAATTAATTTCCTAAAAGGGTACCAAGAGGATCATGTGGGCAATTAATAGAAAAAAAACAAGTCTTGAGGGGGTTAGAGAGAGGAACAAATGAGAAGATTTGACAATAGAAATTAATTTTCATGCCATAATATACTCTATGCTACTTTCTTTCAGTAAAAAGCTTAGACTTTAGTCACTTTCAATTTAAATATGTCCTCTTGGTATGAAGCATGTGAGGTATAAATAAAAAGTAGGGTGACCTAGAGGCTGGGGAGCCATCTGCTTCCATCCTATTTCAGAACTGCAGGCCTGTGCTGTGAACTCTTGTGCTTTTATGCTGAAATGGTATCCAAAGTGTGTTTCTCTTGCTCTTTCCTAGGGAAATTCCAGACTCTCCAATGCTGGAAGGAGAAGTCAGGGTAGCAGGATAGGAAATAAAAGTATGTTTAAACATTTATAATCCAAGCTCAATGTCACTACTATATGATGCCATGCTGTACAAGCCTGCGGTGTGGAGTGATAAAGGAATTGTTTCGTAGAAATGCCTTATTCCTGTTGTTTGGATGTTACATAAAGTCCCATCACTCTCCTCTTTGCTGACAAATGAGATTTTATATAGCAGGGGTTAGGAATCCTCCGGTCATGTACTCAAAGCCTATCATCTGGCTCAGGGCACTTTGGAATGGAGATGAGGACAGAGAGGGTGTGTCAAATAAAAGGCTAATATTATGTGTGTGGTAAGAAAAAAAACTAGGAAATTTAGTCCTGGAAGGAGACAAGAAGGCAAGTATTCCATGGCAGCTTGTCTGGCTGTAGATCAGAAGACAGAATGCAAATCCCACAGCAAATTTTTGGGTTTTGCTTCCCCCTCCCCCCCCCACCCCTTTCTGTCAGAGGCATGGTCAATTGTAAATCTTCTCTGAAGAGAAAAGGGCTAGTTCTTGCACCACAGTCATGGTATTTCTGCTACCAAATTGTAGGGTTGGGTCTTTGAGTCACGCTGTGCTTGGTCTTTCCCTCTCTCTTAAGAAGCTTCTCTTGTGTCACTTTGCAATTGTCTTCAGAGGGACGCAAGGTGCAGAAAAACCATCTAACTTTGTTAGGTCATCAGCTTTTATATGCTGAAATCCTAAATGGTGCTGATGGCTCTTGCAAACTATTAACATTTACCTGTTTCTCTTGACTCAGCGTAGTGCAGTTCACTGAAAGCTTGTTCCACTGGAATACCTACTGGTGAAGACATCACTTTTCTTTCATCTGGTAACAGTAAAAGTAACAAGTTGCTGTTATTTAAAAGCATGGAAGGATGTGGTGAGCGAAATGCAAATGCTTCAGGCATGGGGAAAAGGCATTTGGGTCAGTAGTGTGTAACAACTGTAGTGCTTCTTTGAAAAGCAAGTCATTTGAGGTGAATATTTAAAGCTTTGGTGTTTGTGCATGGTTCAAATTTCAGGCTTTGTATCCTTGAAAATAAAAGGGTAATTCCAGCAGTTGGGAAACCTGATCCCTCATGGAGGTGCTCTGCCTTCAGTGCAAGTATTACTTTTTGGGACTGCTGCTCACAAATCCCCTTGTTGTGAAACTCATTCAGTCAGCCCTTTTCTACAAGTTTATCCAGAAAGAAAACTGACAGGGATAAGGATATTCTTTATCAGAAGTTCCTTGTGTGTACTATGGGCACCATGTATTGCTAAGTAGCTGTAACAGAAAACAGGGTATAGTTTTCCCTGTCAGTGTTCTGCATTGGGCATAAATGTGCGGTTGTAGGAGCAGTAGAAAGGCCGCTGCAGATGCTTTGGCTACAGAGGATGGCATCATGGCATCCAGAAATCTCTAGCTGTGTTTCCCAGGCATGGCTGGTAAGAGACACTACTCCTCATGCTGCTTTCTGCTCCTGTCTTGTTCCTGCTGTCTTTGAACAATAAGGGTGGAGGAGCCTTCATCCAGCAGTTCCCCTTCTGAAAGGCTGCAGTTTGTTCGGAGTGGAAAAGGGAGCAGGGGCTGTTTCTCCAGCCTTGTGCCCAATGGTGGCATGCCTGACACCGGATCTGGAGGCTGCGTTCAAATCACCCTGCAGTCTTGCTCCTTATGCTGGGTGTCATACATGCGTGGTGGAGCTTTCTTGAAGAAAATGCCGTGCATAACAGGTAAGGCTCTGCCAGCCTGCACTACGAGGGCGAGCTGAGGCAGCCTCTGCGGCACAAGGACAATGATCCGACCCACCTGTTCAGATCCCACAACCTCGTGTGGCTGTCTTCCAGGTACCTCATGGTCCAGAGCAGGATGTGTGTTTTGTATACAGAGGTTAAATGTGGCATGTGGGGGGAGTGGGGGTGGTGGAAAGAGTACTTTTCTATAAAATTTTATAAAAGATCCTGTGCTGGAGAGGCTGGAAGCTGGGCGAAGGAGGGAATGGTTCAATTGAAGACCCACATTCTGCTTTTCCAGAAGCTGTAAAGAACCATGGCTAAAGTTTTCTGTGAGCAAACTGCAGCTATGTTGATGCTTAAATACCTTCCTTGCAGCTTCAGACATAATTTATCCCAGAGAAGACAACTGAAGGTTTTCCTGGTACAGGCAGATGAAATTCACTTTGAATTAGTGGAAAGCACGTACTACAGTTGCAGAAAATGTGAGTGGATTTGGGCAAATATGGGGAACGACACTGGGGAACATCAGGTGTTGGATAAACGATATGTGCTCTAACAGTGCAAGGTTTGAATCAGTGAGCAATGACGGTCATACAAAAACTCAAGAGCATGGAAATCTAATTCTTTGGCTATTTTTATTCAGAGAAAAAGCTTGTGCTTTCTTGTCTGAAACAAAGATCCTTTGCAAATGTGCTTTTAGGACTGAGACCTTTACTGACAGTGGCCTGTCTGCTTGACTTGTGAGACACCTGCGGCAGAGAGGGGAGTGCTAAGAGTACGATGGGTATTTTATGCAGCTCGGCTGCTGTAGGAGGCCCTCCCACCCCTACTCTGTTTAGTGCTTCACGTGGCGTTTGCCAGCAAGAGTGTTGTGGGTGTGTATTCCAAGCGTGCCTGGCAAAAGGCATCTGAAACGACAGGGATGTGGAAGGACTGGAGGGTGCTGAGGGACACTGCCAGCAATGGCTGGCACAGATGTCACCTGGGCAGAAGAGCAGTGGGGACTTGGCCCTCCACAGCTAGGGAAAGGGGCACAGTGGCATGGCCTCATGGCGCAACGGTAGCGCGTCTGACTCCAGATCAGAAGGTTGTGTGTTCAAGTCACACTGGGGTCATGGGTGAGCCCCACAAGGGTTGCTCTCACTTTTTGGGGCTGGCCAGAGGGGCTCAAAGGGCACGTGAGAATGTTCAGCTTCTCTCCGAGATTAATATTGTACTATTTGAAGAGAACCTATAACTGCAGTTCCTTCAGGTTTCAGGAAAAATCAGACTGCAGTATTTGTGTCTGTCTCATTTGGATTATTGCCTTGGACTCAATTGTTACTTACACAATGAAGCTGAGGTTCGGATCTTTTTTTTCCCTGCTGTAGTCTCTGCTCCTGGGAAGGGCAGCATAAATTTGTTGTGATATGTGTAGAAGATGTAGAAGATGTTCTTATGTGTGCCCCAGATGCTGAGCTTATCTCAACAGAAGCAAACCAGAAGTGTGCTACAGTGTGTAAATGCCACCAGAAGCACTTTGTCCTTGTCCTGGAACAAAGGAAAAATAGTCTCTGTCCTGTAATGCTGGACTCCAATGTATTGACTCCAGATTGCATGGTGATATTTTAAATCATGCTGAAGCTATAGTTTCCATGCAATTTTTTTCTCTCTCTGTTTCCAAGCCACTCCACAGCTTCATCAGGAGGGAGAGCAAATGAGTCAGAGAAGGGTAGGGATAGTTCTGGTGAGACTTAAGAGACTGCACTTGCACCCTCACTTCTTCTTCAGAGATGAAGCCAGTTTAAGGATTTCCCAAACTGCATTTCACTCCTTGTGCTGGTCTGGCTGAGCTGGGGTTAACTTTCTCCATAGCAGCCGATATGGTGCTGTGTTTGATTTGTGACCAAAACAGTGTTGATAGTGCACCGGTGTTTTAACTGTCGCTGAACAGCACTTGCACAACATCAAGGCCTTCTCTCTTTCTCACTCTGCCCTCCCAGCAAATAGGCTGGAGGTGGGCAAGAGGGTGAGAGGGGAAACAGCCAGGACAGCTGACCCCAGCTGACCCAAGGGACATGCTGGACCATGTAACATCACACTCAGCAATAAAAATGGGCTGGGGAGGGTAATTTCTTCCAAAGTAGCTGTTGCTTGGAGACTGGCTGGGCATCGATCTGCTGGTGGGAGGTGGTGAGTGACTGCCTTTGCATCACTTATTTTTGTTCTTTTTCTTCACTTATTAAACTGACTTTATCTCAGTCCATGAGGGTTTTCTTTTTTCCCCTCATTTTCACCCTTCTGATTCTTACCCTCATCCTGCTGGGAAGGAGCGAGTGAGAAACTGGGTAGGGGCTTCACTGCTGGCTGGGGTCAACCCACCACACTCCCCCTT
The DNA here is from genome assembly GCA_011801015.1 of Ardeotis arabs. Classification (NCBI taxonomy): domain Eukaryota; kingdom Metazoa; phylum Chordata; class Aves; order Otidiformes; family Otididae; genus Ardeotis; species Ardeotis arabs. Next base: position 19,947 of record JAAGAY010145104.1, read on the forward strand.
TCCCATCTCACTCCCCAGTATCAGCAGCTCCTTGCTGAATGCAATGGTCCTGCAATTAGTAAGTATTCTGCCCCCGGGGAAGGGTGAAGTGCAGGAGAGAGGGAAATGCTGCAGGGCTCTTGTCAAGAAAGGTCCAACAAAAAATGGCTTAATAAAATAGCCGGTTTAGTAAGACAGACTAAAAAGAGGAATATTGATAGTAAACCTTATGTCCCTTCTGATGCTGGGCACCATGCATTGGTTCAGCACTGGAAGGAGCCTGCATGGATTTTCCTGCAGCACGCAATGCAGATCCTGTCTTATGAGATGTTCCTTGTTTCTGGTCCTTTGAGCTATTATATATTTTCTTATGAGAAAACAACTTTATTCCTACAGATTGTTGATGTGAGAACTTCTTGCTGCTCCTCTTAGACATGGGTAAGGATGTGCAGGTGCTGAGTGGGAGCTGCCTGCAGGCCCCTCTGCTGCAACCAGCTGGCTGAGGTGACCCTCTGACCACAGGACACACGCAATGGCAAACAAAGAGCATGTGGGGAAGGAACGGTTGTAGTCAGCTGGACCTGTGTGACAGAAGAACTGGTTGTGGGTTAAGCAGTCCTGGTTCAACTTCTTGCCTGTGTGATATGTTGTTGTTTGTTTATTTCTCCACTCACCTGAACTTTGCCCATTATTTCAGAGCTGCAATGGTTTGAAGAAGGGTTCGTGTGTCTCTGCCAGCTGTCAGGTTGATCTCTGCTTCTCTGGCATGTTTGGTTTGGGGCTTTTTCTTCATTTGTCTGTGGAGATGGTCACAGTCCAAACGCAGAGAGGAGTCTAATCAGCTCAGTCTGTGTGGTCCCAGTTCCTGCTCCCCGGTGCAGAGCATGCCACCGCTGCCCAGAGATGGGTTTGTAGGCTGGGCACCTTTGTCAGAGGTCTTCCTTGGAAGTGGAGAGGGAGTTCTTGTGCATGCCGGTGGGTGCTCCACCCATGCTTACACTCACTGCTCTGTTTACAAAGACCAGTGCACAAGCAGAAAGAAAAAGTGGTACAGATGTGCAATAAAACAGTATCTGCTGTTAATGCTAGCTTGATTCTCTCCATCAGTTGCAAAAACAGGGGCTCACCAGTGTTTGAAGGGGCCAGGAGGTAGCTTCTGCCACCAGTTGCAGTGGAGTTGCTTTAGAAAGTAGAGAGAAAAGGACAGCTGGTTTAGTAATAAAACATCTTGGTAGGAATGGCCCATTTCAAGGTACTTAAGGCCCATTTACTTGTTTTATGAACAGTACAGTGAATATGTCTTTTTAATCTCACCATGACTATAATTGTAGAATTAGATATAATGTGATAATTGAAGGGTATTTTGCTGCCATACGAATTAACATAATTCTTATGACAACATTTATTGTGCAATGTGTTCAAGGAGTGATTTAGAGCTTATCTGCACTATGTCTTTAGCCTACGTCTTGCCAGGACTTCCTATGCTTGCTTCAGTGCAGCATTTCTCTAATGTAGAATATAAAATAATTTTAATACTCATCTTTCAAAATCAATTGAACAACAGACTGGTTAAAAGACTAGCAGCAATCTGCTATTTTTGCTACTGCAGTAACTACAAGTGAAGCACAAACAGCCCCCCTCCCTCTGTAAAAAACTGCAAAGAGGTAGCTGAGGCTTCAGTCTTGAAACTGCTTCAACTTGGGTGGTTGATTCCTGTGTCCTACCGACCCTAGTGTCCTTCTGCTAGGAATGTGGCTTCATGGAGCCAATTGTAGAAATGATCCTCTGCTTACTCTTCTAATTCAGTGGACCTATTTGCAAAACAAAACTGCATATAATGATTTTTACCACCTCTACCAATGTTAAAATCTCTTTGAAAACATCCCATGTCTGTTCACCACGTTCAGCTTGCTTAAACTGTATCCAAGGATACTATGGGCACAGGTCTTAACAGATCTAATCTCTATCTGATTTCTTAATCTGGAATAAATCAAAGGTCTTGTTATGATTGGAGGTTTAGAGACTACGCTGTCACCAAAATGTTAACTGCCAGGAGCTAGTTCGTAACTAGGTGGCTAGAGCTGCTCACACACTTGATTTCAATTCTCTTACAGCAGTTGTCATAAAAAGATTAATATCAGTCATAAAAAGATTAATATCAGTCTTCAAAGACCTGGTGTGAAACATACTGCCTGCTTCTGTCTTCTGAGCAGGTAATGCAGTTCTAGCAAATGGAGATTTTTATTTATTTTTTTTTAAAGGGGGAATGTTGCCAGTCCGTGTGGAAAAATAGATGCACCTGTTCTTTTTCTCCTCACTCAAAACCAGAGGATTGCTGTCTGGCAGTGAAGCAGTACTGTTTCTATGGTAGGCTCTGCTTTTACACCAAGGAAGCAGTCCTTCTGAGCTCCCCCTCAGTTACTAACTACCAGACAAAGAAAATTAGTTTGATGTAAAGCCTCACAAGGCTGAGCTCATCTGGCTGCAGTCAGACCTGCAGGTCGCAGAACTTTTCCTTGAGGAGGCAAGACTCTCCTCAGTCACCTGGTATCACCCAACCTGATAAATTTTCTCCAGGGGACTTTCCTGCTTGAGTCTTGCTGGGTCTGTTGTGGTGGGATATTCTGTGTGCTGGGCTCTGTGTTATGCTGGAGTCAGCGAGCACCTTTGGATGGCACGGCTGCCTGCCAAAAAAAGTGGCCCCTGGCTGCTCAGAATATTCTGAGACCTGAAAGGTCCCTCCCTGGTGCTGCCACAAGCCTTCCTACAGCTGCTCAGGAGTTCAAGCCAACCTGTCATTCCTACCCCCACCCAGTGTCTGGCATCATTAGTCGGTTTAGCTTACATCAGTGGATTAACTCGCAAATGCCTAGGACATTTTTCAGTGACCAAAACGCAACTACATTCACACAGCAACATGGCTGGAATTCAGCATTTACCCTTACAATTTCAAGGAAAGGTAAACAACCCAAGTTAAGGCAGTAGTCTCTTTCTAGCTGAGTACTTTAGAATCTTAATACAGTATGAAATTTGTTATCACATAGACTTAAAAGGGTCCTGGAATTATCCTGGGAGCTAACCTGGAGAACTGGTGTCAGTCTGGGTGGTTTCTTCTATGCAGGTCACTGTTACTTCAAAATATCTATTTTTGCAAGATAATTTCTCAATGTTTTCTCCAAACACTTATATTTACATGAGCAAAAGTTGGCTTCCTAATTTGGGTTACTCTTATTTTCAGCCTGAGGCTTGTTTAGACCTTTTTGCTTAAGGAAAAATAATGTGGCAAGGACTCCCAAGAAAAGTCTGGAAAGAAGTTGGCATAACTGCATGATTATAACAATACACAAGTGATATACAGAATACGAGCCATTAAATAATAGAATGTTTTAAATTATGCAATTTAAACATAATTTGATTGTTATACTCCCTCTGAACGAGTCAGATGCTCTGAAATCCAGAACTTCAGGCTCCTCACCCAAAAATCAGAATTAAAGCTTGCACTTTGTGTTTTTAACTGTCACAATCAAACTTTCAGGTCTGCGGAATGAAGCAGAGCTTGGTTTGAGTAGCAGAGCTACTACTTCCCTGTAGGAAAGGTGAATCTTAACTTTGGCCATGGTCACCTCATCTACATGGGACAGTGTTTTGGATGTTTGTGTGGAGGTACCCCAAAAATGGTTGCCAAAGAATACACTCTGCAGTAACGTGTAGGTTCACGAGCTGCATGTACGCTGCAAAAACTTGCCAGGTGGCAAAAAGGGGTGCAGTTGAGTAAGGTCCTGCTACGCAGGAAGTAAGCAGAAGCCCCGAAACAAACATTTCTTTCTATTTTTAATTCAGCTCCTTTCCATTCAAGACTTGCAACAAACATTTACGGTTGCTGACATACGACACAAAATCATTCCGTTGCAGGAAAACCCGTCTCTTCTCACCAGTTGGATGAGCAGCAGGAGCACGTGGGGGGAAGGAGGAAACAAGTCTAGGGAAGTATTACGGGGAGCCCGAGGAGCAGGCTTCGAAGACAGCTGTGCGGCCCCTTGGGAGGTTAAATGGATGAACTTTTTGGCGTCGCTGAAGTTTGCCACCCCCTCAAGCAGCCGTTTGAGGACGTGGTGTCCCCGCTGTCCATCTCCTCGTGACATATGTGCGCAGCACTCGGACTTGCCCAGCGCAAGGGGCAGCGGGGACCCCCTGATCACTTTGGGTGGAAGACGCACGTTTTCCCTCCCCCTGCCACCTTCTGCCATTGTGGGGGACAAAAACTACGCCGGTGCCAATTACAGTTGTGTTGCGTGTAGTTAAGGAGCGACTGCAATTTTGAGAGCCGCTGAAATGTAACTCTTGAGAAAAAGGGAGAACTCAGAGGCAGGGAAGCCAGCTCCGGGACAGCGAGCGGGAAGAGGACGGGAGGGGAGGGTCCGCAGGTACCCCCCGCGCCGCCTCTTTGCCGGGGGAGCCGAGCACCCCCCGCCCTTCCTCCCGGGCCGAGGGGGCGTGCGGGCCGCCAGCCGCAGCCGGCTCGCATTTCCCCCTGCGTGCCTGCGGAGCCGCACGGCC
>JAAGAY010145104.1:24662-41228 GCA_011801015.1 Ardeotis arabs
CGGGCCGGGCCCGGGTTCCCTGTGGGGGACCCCGTGTGAGGGCAGGAGCAGTGGGGCGGGGGCGGCCCCCGGCTGGGAGCGGCGGGCGGCAGAGCCCGGCTCACGTCCCGTCCCGTTCACCAGGTGCCGGCCCTGCGAGAGCGGGCGCAGCCGCGGTGCCGCGCCCCGTCCGGGAGCCCCTGCGCGGCTGAAGCCGAAGCCGACCCCCGCCGGCGAAGCGCAGCGGAAGGCGATCCCTCAGCCTGACAGCCGCCGGGGCTGCCTCCCCGCTCCCCCCCGGCATGGAGGCGGACGGCTTGGAGTGGCTGCTGGTCCCCATGCGGCAGCTGGTGTCGTGGGGTGCCGCGGGGGCCATGGTGTTCGGGGGCGTGGTGCCCTACGTCCCCCAGTACCGGGACATCCGGCGGACGCAGAACGCCGAGGGCTTCTCCACCTACGTCTGCCTGGTGTTACTGGTCGCAAACATTTTGCGGATACTTTTTTGGTAAGTTGATCTTGTGTGTGTGTGTGTCTGCCCAGTTCTAAAGGTTCTCGCTCGCTAGTTGTAAAGCTTTCATTTGGAATATTTCAGGAAATAGTGTGTTTTACCTACTTTTTCCCATCCCTTGAAGATCAGAATGCTGTCTTTCCATGAGTGGGTGAATCTGCATTGAGGAAAATGAACGGGGCTCAGGAGCATGCTCTGTTAGCCTCCCCAGATCTGCTTATCAGTCCTCTGATGTTCCACGATGCAACTTTTAAACTTGTTGGTAAAGAAAACAGCTTTATTGTAAGTCAGTTCTTTTTTCTTGCAGGTTGTGTTTTACGTTTCCCTCGCCCCTCTAGCTCCATTCTCAGAATGAAGGCCCTGGTCCTGCACGCTTATTCTAGCATCTAGTTGGTATTAATGTCACTGGGACGCTTGCCATGTGTTCTTGCATTTTCCCGGGATGCCAGCTGGCTTCAGAGGGGGTTCGCTTCTAGAGCTCCATACGCAACTACAGATGAAATTACTCATTCTTTGATAAGCAGGCAAAAGGTGGACTCTCTTTCAAAGCAAATTCTTCTTGTTTTCAACACCACTTTCAGTATTTAAAACCAAGTTTGTTACCATATTTAGGTCTTGTGCTGCTGGACAGAGAAAATGTTATCAGGGCATGATTTCCATGAATGAATTTTACTAACTTACATTCCTTATTACTTCTTACACTACTAGGTGCCACAACACTGGAAAGGTACTTGAGAAACAAAGATGAAATAGTCTGGGAAATTACTGCAACTAAGAACAGCTAGTCTAAGAATATTTTGACTCCCAAACATGGCTTTGTAATCTGCAAAGAACTGATAGGTAACAGGCTACATCCTTTTGTGGGTTTCCCGTTTCTTTTTAAAGCTCCTCTGACTCTTTAAGTATAAGGAGCTTTCTGGATTCTTTTGCAGCAAAATGCAGCATGCGAGTGCTGTGGTGGAGTGGAGGAAACAAGGGACCCTCTCTTGGGACGGCAGCTGGTGGTCAAACTGAGGAGTCATCACTAGATCAGAGCTACTTGTTGCGTTGGACCTATGTTTTCCTGGGGAGAAGTGTATAGAGCAGCTTTTGGAGAAAGCAGAGGGTAGAGGAACTGACAAAGGGAGGAGAAGTGAAAAGCCTGAGCTGACAGTTTGAGAAATAGAAACTGTCTATTTTTTTGTTGCACTGTATATTTGAAATATACAAATGACTTGCACCTGAATGGAGATGCTGGCAGTTTCTGGGTAAACCCAGCGAGTGCATCTGTTAAATGTGACTTGGACTAGGGAAGAACTGAAAGGTCTTTAATTGAATTGATTTTAAGTACATCTGTTTAAGAGATGTGCAAAAGAATAAATATGATGAGTAATAAAAAGTTGTAATCTATGTCAGTGTTAAAAGATTTGTCAGCACTTTGAAAGAGAGAGAATGCAGTTACATTGATAAGATTATGTAATTTTTTACTGTGAGTATTTAAGCCACATAGTAGTATCACTCCCTGACATGCACTAGGTCTGTGTAGGCTCTGCTCATCTTGGAGCTCGGTGGTGGCACAGAGTGGCTTCGCGCAGCACGTGCATAGATGTGCCTGGGGAGTGTAAGGCACGTTGCTGGCTTGTGGTACAGCCACTTCTATGGAGAAATGTCACATGCTTGAGCCTGCGGAAACCTTTCTGTCTCTGCTTACAATGAATTGTCTCTTTCTACTTCTGTTGAACTAAAAGACAGAAAAGATGACTTGCATAATGGTAATTCAGTGTTCCATGAGAGAGAATATTTTGCTTCTCTATTTATAAAGATTAGGCATCCCTGGTGGTTCATTATAAACACCAGTAGGTCACGAAAGCAGTGTTGAGGGTGGATAATATCCTTGGGCATATGGATGATTAAAGGAAGATAGCAGAGCAAGAGCCTCTGATTTCTGTAAGCGTGTTTAAAATGCACCCATAGAGCAGCTTGGCAATTCAATTTTTGTGTTAGTTGTTTAATATCACCTATGGCTGACATATTATCTGGGACACAGAACTCTAGGCAGTTTGACATAAACAACAGAATTATTTTAATTGTGTATGTAATATTAATTGGAGGGAATTGGGAGGTGGTGTTTTTTAATTTTGTTTGAAATTTTTGAAATAATTTGATTAATTCTTGTGCTGGAATAGAACTGTTCCTGCAAGTAATTTTGTTTTGTGTATAATTTTTCCCCAATCTGACTTTAAAAGTACCAGTTTATAATATTACTCCTCCTTTCCTTTGGCAAACCAGTCCAGACCTTAATCCAAGTCTCTCTTCTGAAAACTTTACTGACATACAGCTGCTGTTTTCAATTGTTTTTAGTTTCTTTTTATTACACCTGGTTATTAAGGATATGATTTATGCGACGTTCATCCCTCCTGACTTCTTCTCCACCCTCATCCAAAAATAAGTACTTAAAGTGATAGGCCTTAAAAACTTTCATGTTCCAATATTGTTGCTTTTCAGACCTTAATTATTTCTTAGAATCACTTAGGTTTTTCCTTTTTTTTTTTTGTTGTTGTTGTCTTTTTAACTTCAAAGACATTTCTGTAATTCGTTTCTGTTGGTACTTCCAGATTTTCCCTGAATTTAATATATTCCTGAATCTGAGGCTCACAGAGTGGAATGTTACACATTTCAGATGCATAGGCAACAGGAAAAGACAGTTCCTGCCTTTTATGCCGTGTTTCCTCTGTATTTTCAATCTTGAATGGTGCTGGCCTTTCTGTATCTCTGTCACTTGTAGCAGATCCAGTCCCACCTTTCCCCTGTGGCTCTACTATACTTTGTTCACCTCAGCTGTGGAGGCAATTCCCTCATTTCCTATTTGTGAATTGGCAGATTCCACATGTTCTTAGAACTGTACTTAGTTATCTCAGAGATCTTTTTCTTGTTGGTTTTTTTTAATGTCTGTTTTTTCAGTGAGTGAAGTTTGACCTTTTGTCTCCCTTCTAAATGGAGTATTTACTTCCTGATCTTCTTGGCACGTTTTATGTGTCAACAGAGTTGCTGCTGGTCTGTTGCACTGTGACAGTAGTCAATGGACACAGTACTACTGAGTTCAAGGATAACAATCCTGTTTCCCGTTACCTGTTTTCACAGTTTCTCGTCCCCTAATTAAACTGTCTCCGATGGTAGGCCATCCTTTAAAGTCAGGAGGATGTAGTGCAATGCCTCTCCTCCGTGTCTTCCTCCCACCTAGTCCCTTAGTTTCAGGGTGTGCTCAGAGAACTTCTCTGTTTCCTAGGGATGTTAAGTCATTTGTCATACTTCTCTGTTTCACAATGTCTCAAAATGTCATCTTTGAAGAGATGTTTCTGCTTTCACTTATGTGTGTTTGGCTGTGCTCTGTTCCAATAACGAGTTATGTGCCAGAGCTTTATGTAAAAGCAGTGGGAGAGAACTGGTCTGCAAGAATGAAAACTGCATATGGATAGCAGTGAGCATGATTCCACTCTGCTTTGTTTATGCACACATGGCTTTTGTTTAGGAAAAAGAAAGTAGAAGTTTGACCGTGCAAACTTGTGGTTTAGTGTGTTGACTGTATGTGAAGTCTTTGGCCCTTCTAAAGAAGATTCTGAATAAAAAAATTTTTCAGAAGTAGATGGTCTGTTCTCACAGCATCACACAATGCAGTCTCCGTTTACCAGTGTGAAAAGTAGATTTTGTGCCATGACTAGACTTGATATCAAGTTAGCTTTATTTTTAGTAATAATCTATTGTTATAATTTTATATAGCACTTCAAAGCAGTGTTTGTTTTGGGGTGCCAGTGTAGCTGCTGGTCATGATTTATGATTGGTTATCAGCTGCTCCTTTGTTCTAGTCCTCCTACTGTTGTCAGTACTGCTTCTCCTCTCTGTCTTCTCCAGACCCGGTAGATCATTGTTTCTTGCTCTCCACTCAGTTCAACTTCTGAACTGGTCAGCCTGGAGAATGTTTATGCTGTAGGTAAAGAGGAAGAGCCAGTGCAAAACTCGGTGCCTTTGTAAATCTGGTACATATGAAGATGTATGGCATGCTCCAAAAATTCTGATACCAATTTTTTTCCCCTCTGCATTTTTAATAAAATGCTTCATTACTATTTTTATTAGCTGATGTCTTATTGTACTTGCTAGAGTCAGCTTTGATTTCTTGTTCAAGACTGGTTTTTAAGATGTCCAAGGGATACCCTGAGTCTTATTGATGCTTGAGCTTTGAGGTGGTTAATCATTTGGTTAAGCTGTCCGAAGCTGTTTTGAAGTCATGGACTGGCTTCAGAGCGCACCGTGGCACTTGAACTCAGTTGTGACCAAGATGGACATATCTGCTTGGTTCTTGCAGCCTGCAGTCTGCCAGCTGACTAGCTTTGCATGGTCATAATCAAGAACAGGAACAAGAAGGTGGGCGAGAGTTGTGTAATCAGTTGGGGGTGGAGGATGCAGAAGAACTTACTTGTGAGTTCTTCCTCTCTTCCTCCTCTCTCTCTTCCCCCTTTCTTTTTTTTTTTAAAACAGAGCTTATGATGAGATAAGTTATGGTTTCCTTTAATATTAAAATCAGAACAAATACCTAGAGGAAAGAGAACTGCAGATTTCTTGGAAGTCAGCAGTAGGCATTTTTATTTGTATCTTGAGTAAGTTCAGCCAAAAGTGCTTATGCTCCCTGCTATTCCCAGAAGTTTTTGGACTTTTTTTTTTTTCAGTTTTGCAGTCCATAAAATGTTTTATGTAGTAGTATAATATGGTTTGTATATTTTCCAGGAAGACAATATTGTTTCCAAAAGTTTTGAGATGAAATTCTGTGGGCCACTGGCCTAAACCTCATACAGCAACACCATAGAAATCCAAATAACAGAAAAGAAAACCGTCCAGCTTCGGAGTTGTTCTCACAAAATGGTTGCCTTAAGACAAACTGCGGAAACAAGTTCTGACAGTCAGGGAACAGATGAAAACTATGCAGTGTGGATTTTTTTTGAGTGGAAGTAACCCTCTACCCATTCCACATCAGTTCAGCTGAAACAAAGTGGGTTCTGAAAACTGTAATGTCAGTAGAACTGGGAGCTCTCTGTGCTGAATGGAGTCAGTGGAATAAGCTCCCTATTACGAGTAGAGGTTTACCAAGAACTGGAGGTAATTTATAGGAAAATGTTGGACTTGCTGTTGTATGGGGTAGATTCCTACGTATTTCTTTGTTTTGCTGTAACACCTACAGTGCTACTTGTGGATCAGGTCCCTGCTGTCAGATGTTGCTTTGGCTTCTGTGGGACAGTGAGATCTGTCTGTAGGACTTCCTGTGGGAAGGAGAAACTTTTACTTTTAAGACTTCTGTTACTAAAATGAATCTTGCCAGGTTTTGCCATGTGGGGAAAGTGGGATGATGCTATAAACCAAGCTGACAGAGTGACTGCAACTTTGAAAGATTGCGTTACATATGACCTGCTGGTGGAATCTTCCTCAGATATTGAGAGCAAAAGTGTTATGCAATCCCTCCTCCTTTTTATAAATGCCAGAGAGCAAGGGTAAAATGTACTGCTCACTTGTACAAAAAGAAAAGGTAGGGTTTTTTTCATACCCATGTAAGAAGCTTGTTTTGGGTGCTCCATAAAGTCTTTGAAATTTACGTGTCAAGAAGCAGCTCATATCAAGATCCTGTTGTAAAACTAGTTTGTTTCCTGTTCTTGCTGCTGATTAAGTCCTGTCATTGTGTGGGGCTGTTTTCCAGTACAGCTGCTGTGCTGCAACACCGGGCTATGTGTCATGGTCCTGGTGGGGTGTGCAGTATCTCGCACGCTCTCCATCTTGCCTACAATCTGTAACTTCCCAAAGAGCTGGAAAAGTTGAACCAGAGGCCTGTAGTAACTTGGGTGGTTTCTGCTCTTGTGGTGAGTGGAACTGCCCCTGTGAGCAGTTCCATGTCCTGTGAGTGGAGGTGGTGCCATCTCAGAGCTTCCCAGTATGGCTGAGGACGGGCCAGAGGCCCTGTCCCAGATGGGGCAGCCCCTGGGACAGCAGCCAGTGGGTGGAAGCTGAAATGATGTCCAGGAGCGTAGGAGGAAGCAGCGTGGTCAGTGTGGTGGTGATCCGGTCTCACCAACAGCAGTTTATTTTCAGAGATGTATTAGGAAAGGAGATCTGCAAACCTTTTGTCTTTGGCCTAGTTTGGGCTGCTTTTGTGCAATCAGCATTTGCTGTTTTGAGTAGGCCCAGAACTGGAAGAGCAGGATTATTGCAACAGGATTGAGTTGTACCAATGGAGTAACCTAGTTTTCTCCATGACTAGTTAGTCTCTGCTCTGGCTTGAATGTTCACTTCTCTTGTCTTCATCACCCTGAATATGCATTAATTGTTCTGAGGCTGTTGAGATAATAATAAAATGTAAGCCGTTCCTCCCCCAATCTTTGTTTGCACATCTGACTAGTGCAGGAAAAAAACAGGTTCTTTTGTTTTTCAGCATTAAGTAAACAGTGGAAACATCTTTGTCTCTTTACAATCTGCCATATGAAGTCAGAGTCCCTTGAATACTACAAATGTCACCGTTCTTCACTTTGTTGCATAACATTGTAGTTGTGGGGTGAAAATGCAGAATAGTTATGGTGACCTCCTCATCCCTAGGACTTCAAAGTTGTTCTTTTCCATCAGCCCATTCTAGTATCCTAAGGCTCTTCACCTTTCTCTCGTATTATACTTTAATGTTCCTTCCCTCCTGGCTCCTGCTTTGGCAAAGATAGGAATCACCCCTGCGAGGCAGAAAGTAAACAGGACGTGGAACAGCACACTCTCCCTGCAGGGCTTGCACCTTGCAGCGCTCCTAGCTCAAGCTGGCATGAGGAGTCTTAAGTGGATTAGTGTTGCTTTGGCAGGCCCTAATATGGATATGAAGTAGAGTAAGCAGCTTGGAGTAGTGTTTGTTTCCACGATCCTGAGCAAAAGGAGTGTTCTGACTTTACTTTTAAAGCTTCAAGAACCCAACAGTGGTCCTTGACACTGATGCTCCCTTCAGTCATGGTAGTGTGGTGTCTGCCTGTTGGTCTCCACTGTAGCTGTTTGATTTCCTGTAAATGTGACCTGGCTTAGAGGGTTGTGTTGCCTGTAAGGGCTCAGTTTGGGGATTGGTGTTTGGGGAGATGTATTTTACATGAGTATGTTTTGTTGTGTAACCTTTGTCTTTGTCTGGAGGGTTGTTAAAAAAAAAAAAATCTACAGGTGTGGTGCATTGTCTGAAGTCCCTGTAAGAATTTTAAAATTTCCAGTTTGCCTCTCTTGTGTGTTGCAAGTTTTGTTTTACTTTTCTTTCAGTTTTTAAGGGGTAGAGCATCTGCAGCAATACTTCCAATCTCACTTCCACTAAGGCTGTGGTGATGGCAAATAGTTATGATCAGATAGCAGGTGGCCATGCTTATGTGCGTTTGTAGTGGGTGGATGTTTACACTGCAAGCAATACTTTTGTGAGGCACCCGTTGCTGAATGGCCAGTAATCGCATCAGCAGAGAGAACGAACCTTGCAGTGACCTCCGGTTGCATTCATCATCACAATAGCTTCTAGCTTACTGTGCTGCTAGCTCAGCCCCCCTTAAATGCATTACTACACTTTTACATGCAAACGTATTTGTAATTTGAGATGGTTTTTCTAAGCCTGATGTAAACGGTTTTAACTGCTCTGTAATTCTGAGTATTTCCCATTTATTTTCCTTGTTCCCTGAATAAGAGACAAATATAACAGTAGTGAATTCCAGTAGTTCAGGGGAACTTGGCCACAGTCAGCAGCACAGGCTGGATGAGTTTTGGGAACATGGGCATGGGGCATAGGCTGGGCCAAACTTTAGTTCTTCTCCCCTGCATTTTTTCCTAATGCAGTGAAAGCCTTATCCAAAGGGCACTCTGCCTTTGATTGCATGCATCAGCTGTGTTCTTTATTTCCTTCCTCATAGCGTCCTCCAAATTTGTGATGACAATGGTTCTCATGTGGCCCACCACGAATCCATCGATGGTAGAAAGAAGGGGAGGATTAAGGTACAACTTAGCCACTGCTATTCTTCCAGTGGCTACTGGTGGTGTCTTTGGCAGTGGTGTGGAGGCTCAAGGTGTTGTAATACTTTTCCTTAGCTGTATGCCATTAGGCAGGAAATATGTGGCCGTTTTCATTGGTGTGGGCGGCTTGGCTATTCTGCACAGGAAGATTTCCAAGGAAGCTAGTGAAAGACTTGCCAGTCTCTCTCCTGTTCCTACTTGGATAACTCAACAAAAAATATCTCTGGTGAAATAGCTATAGTGGAAATGCAGTACTGTGTGAGAGAGCCTGATGGTGAACCTAGTTAGTTTTTACTAACACGGAGTACTGCTATGGAAGTAGTCCAGCATAAGAAGTTGTATTTTGCCAGGGTGCTATAAAATAGGAACTGTCAAGAAGAGGGCAGTGGTTGCCGTGGCCCTGAGGCTGAGATCTCCAGCAGCATGATATGCTCACAAAATGGTCTTAGGTAACTGTGCTGTGAGGGAATTTAGAAAGCCTGTGTGCCTCACGGTGCAGGCTGAAGGAGTTGGGGAGCACAGCAATGTGTTTTCACAAAATCCCTTCCTCAGCATCTCTGCTTCAAGGCATAAAATCTGGCACAACTGAGCACAGACAAGCAGCTCACCAGGATGTGAGTGCAGCCTTCCTGTTGTTAATCTTGGGTACTTTGAGGGCTTTGTATGAAAGCTTCCACCCTTTACCACTAATGCACACACTGAGAATGTCTGGTGGGGGTTGCTGAGCTTTCATCGAGTGACGCAGGAAGAAGAGCTTGGAGCATTACCGGTCTTCTCTGAAGGGTCTCATTTTCCTGTGGCAGAACCTTGTGCAATCACATAAGAGTAGGCTCTTCAGTCAAGATTGGCCACAATCCAGGTTCACCTCTCTTGTTACGTGCCGGAAGGGCTCGGTAGTCCCCACCAAGCGCCATCTGTGAGGAAGCAGAAATTAAACTGGGGAAGGAGGGAGGGCAGGAGAGGACAAATTACATGTGTTTGGTTCCCACATCTTATGGACTTCCTTACTTTCCCCAACCTTGGTCCAAATTAGACAGAAATTGATGAATTGATTGGTGTATTCTGCAGACCTGGTCTTTCTACTCAGATGTCTAGAGGCAGACAACGCACACAAAGCATAATTTTTTTAATTTCCACACCCTGTCCTGGGAAGATGTTATGTTAAACCTAGCAAGTTCATATGTGGATACTTATTTCTTTATAGGGCAAGTGCTATTGTTTTTATGACTTCTCTCTCAATTTTTTTCATTTTTAAGGTGGTAAGTTTTGCACAAAAGTCCTTGTGAAATCTACAGAATCTGTATGTGGAGAGGACATGTAACTGGTATAAATGCAGCGTAACTCTCTGGTCCCTGTACTGCTTTGACTGCGCAATGAATCTGCTTCTCCTTTCAAAATTATAAGTTTGCAGCTGGTTTTGGAAACAAAGACTTAAGCTTCTGGTTTCAGAACTTCTAGAATCAGTCCACAGGACTGTTGTAATAAGGTTCTCAGACTCTCCTGCAAGGGGATTGTGAGCATCTGGATTTGTCTGGTGACTTTCTCTTCCTCAGCCTTTCATACCTGTTACTGTTAGGATTTCCCTTTTCAGCTGCTTAGATAGGATCAAGGAATGAAAGTAACTGAGTACAACACTTGTTATCTTTGAGATGTTTTATATAATTTTTTTTTTTTTTTTAGGTTTGGAAGACGTTTTGAATCCCCTCTTTTGTGGCAAAGCATTATCATGATCATTACTATGTTACTGATGCTGAAACTGTGCACTGAAGTACGTGTGTCCAACGAGCTAAACATAAAACGCCGCTCTTTTGCAGGTCAGTGACAATAACTGGCTTTTGCAGGATAAATCTTTTTAAAAGCATGGTGCACTGTATTTTGGACAAAAGTTGTGTCTGAATTGCAATCCAGTCTCCTTTCTTGATAATGCAGTGTAGCACTTCCTGAACTTCTTTTTTGAAACTACTTTTTTTGAGATAAGTATGTAAAGCTGTAATTTTATTTCAGATGGGTCTTGATTCAGTCTAGAAATCAAAATTCTCTTTTAATATTTCACACCATGCTCTGAATATAGAGCTGGCTGTTACGTCATTGTTCTTGCCTGGATTTTTTTTAAGATCTTGGCCAGAATAAGAAGTTATTTTCTTCAGCTGTACTTTCTACCAAGTTTTTAGGTATGATCATACACTATTATCTGAAACTTTATTTTGCAATTGCAAACACTTGCTTTTCTACATAGTTTATTTTCTACTTACTAAGTTATTGGGTGTCAAAATAGGAGATGCTGTCATAGCATTGTTGCAAAACTATGTCTTTGTGTATACTATTTCCTTGGGCTTCAGTGTGGGATTAGTTGAGCTTTAGGGAAATTGTCGCATCTTTTTTATTTTGGTTGTTTGTTAATTTTTAGGCATTGATAATTTCAGTTGGGGCCGGAGTATTATTCTTTGTTTAATCAAATGTTCAAGCTTTGTAGAAAGTCCCTGCTGTTTTTCCCAGATTATAAGAAATATGAGATGTAGTTTTTGTGTTTCTCTGTGTTGACTTTGACTTACAACATTTTGTGTTACAGCTTATTACCAACAAGAACAGAATTAATGTTGTCAGCTTTTTGTCACTTGTTTTGCCAATATGGATGTATAATTTATTCTCTCCATCTGTCCTCTTCCCTCGCTCCCTAATAATTGAGGGTCTGATCCAGTTCCAGATATCCAGAGCCATCATTAGAAGGCAGCAGCTACTGGCTGTGCAGTAGGGTAATTTTATGTAATAGCTAAGGAATCTACTTCCATTCCTGCTCATTTTGGAGTGTAGTGTGAAACTATGCAGGTAAGTGAATTCATGTGGAAGAGGAGCTGCACTCCAGCTCCCACACAGAAGCAGCTGTGTTCATAAGGGTTGTTAGTCTGGCAGGATGAATGGCTTAAAAACTGCTTTCAGCCAGATTTAGCAGCAGTTAAAATCCAGGAAGCATTTGAGGAGGGGCATGTGTGCTTTCTCACTCCTTTGCTGTCTGTGCTAGCATTTTGTGAAGTGGCAGAAAGGTTTCTGTTTGCTCTTTCTGAGGGGAAATGATCCTTGTGAACATTTACACACACACTGTTGCAGGCTCCTTCGTTAACCTTTGGACAAAAAGGAAGGCTATTGAGTTCAGTATATAGCCCTCTTTAAACAACTCTTCCTTAAAAGACAGTACAGTCTCCTAAAGGATAATTGGTCTTTCCCTTGCCAGGTGATGGAAACTCCTTAAGGTTGCATTGTGTCATTTAATCCTTTTTCCTGAAACTCAACTTGTCATGTTAGCTAGGGAGGCTGATTTTGCCTACTTGTGGACTTGTAATTAGTTGTTTTCATCAAAAGGCTTGCATCTTCCCACAGACTTTGAGAACAGCTAAGATCTTTTTCTTACCTGTGGCTGTTTTTTAGTAAGGCCAACTATAACACAATGGCTCAGAATAAACATGTAAATGCATACAAAGCTCATTTCAATGGAGACAGAAAGATAGGTTTGTATTTCAAGCACAGTATGAGTAGTAGTATGTTTCTAATCCTACTCCTAATCTTATCTTAAGTTTTATGGTGATCTAGGCAAGGTGATAAATCTGTGTACTTACTTTCTTTCCTCATAGTTTACTGGGGCAGTGAGAAGCTAGGTTTGAAGTCAGTGTTTTTGATTAACCTTGCAGAATCCTGAGTGCAAGGTGCACAATTTCTGTATGATAATATAATTTATTATTTCTCACATGTCTAGTCTTCAATTTAAACATTTTTCTTCTTTAACTTCTATCCTCCCTCTGAATGTTTCTGCAAAATAATCCAACATATTTAGAAAATGAATAGAATAGAACATTTCAGTGGAAGGGAGTTTGCTCTTTTCTTGTGTTGCTATTAAATGTGGTGTTTCACCCCCAGTCACATTGTATATATTTACCAGTTTGTTTTGAATTATGTGGGAGTTGCCCTTTTTACTTTTTTAAATTCTCACAGATAAGGTTCCTTATGTAACTGCTTCAGAAGGAATTACTTAAAATTTATTGAAGCATTAAGGAGCAGTCTCTCCTAATCCTGACAAGCTTGTTCGGTATTCTCTAGCCTGTTTTGTGCTGTTACTGGGTTAAAATACGTATCACTAGCAATTCGGAACATAGGCATAAAGCCATTCAGTCAAAATGCTGGGATGTTCATTTATAGGGTAACTATCATAGCATGAAAAATACAGTCTCCCTGGACTCTTTCCAGGGACTTATTAGGAAAATTTCCATAATCTTTTATTTTTTTCTCTCAGCTACTTCTCAGTTATGGGATTTCTCCCCTTCCCTTTTAGTCTTGCAAAGTGAAAGTAAGTTGAAAGTGGCGGAGCCCATCTTGTGCTGCTGCTGCCTTCTCTGACTTTTTGTTCTGATACATAAACTTGGTTCTGCAATTACATGTACTAACTGAAGACAGAGTAAGTCCTCTTTATATATCCAACTGTTTTATTTATTTTTTTTTAAACTTGGACTGTATGGCCCGTTTTTAACAGTTCTGAATTGGGGGGAAAAAAAAAACCAGACAAACCAAGAAGCAAGCAAAACAAGAAAGCAACAAACCCTAACTTTATTTTAGAACCTCCAGTGACGGGACAGTTCTCTCTGCTGCATATGAATACTTTGAAAGCTATGTGAAGGAGTCTTCAGATGAAATCAGCAGGCATGAACAACACCTCCTCATCTTTTATCCTTTGTTTAATGCCACTTTAATTGCATCTTGACTGCTTTAATGCAGATCTCCTGGTACCATTGTTGTGGTAACAATAGCTCTCCTTATTTGTTGCCCACTTTTAAATTGGTGTCTGTGCAGCCATATGTATGCTGTGTTGTTGGCTCGTACAGAAAGGCTCAAGGTTCAGTGGTAAGTTTCTTTTATTATATTTGTTTTTGTTCACAGCGCTCTAGTATTTCTGAGACACAAAAACATTGAAAAGCAAAATGTGCATGTGCCATGTCTTGACTCGAGAATCAAGAGGAGTCTGAAGCAAGGTGCTCACAGATACAGACAGCTAAAAACATCTGGTCACTCTTGTGACTGGCAGGCCAGAGCAGTCTCTTCATGTTCTTGGAGAGACAGGCACTCTACGAGGAACCCTCTTTTTCTTTTCCTAAATAAGCCTTCCACCTCTCTCCAAAAAATACACGATTTCAATTATGCTCAAGACATTGTGACAGATTTTGAGCACCCTGAATGTATGAACTATACTGAAAACCAGTGGACAGTGTTTGTTGAAAACGGGCTCTTAGACGTCTCTTCTTCTTATAGTACAGCCCAGGGTCCTCAAGAAGAATATGGGCTCTTGTGTTTTTACATGAAGATTATTTCCTCTGGTCATTCATCCAGTTTTGTCTTCCTTCCAACTGCTGGTTGCCTTAACCTGCTTTATAACTTGTATCTTATTATAGCACTCTGATCCCTTGAAGAGCTGTTTCTGGCACTGGAAAGCACTCTTGCATAATACATGTTTTTTAACTGGTAGGGGAAGGCTAGAGTGAAAAAATGTAGTATGCAGAATGGTTGCAGATGGGGTCTGCTCTCTCCTTGATGTGATTGGCTTAAGCTCAGGCTTCTTGAAAGTATTTTAGAACAGCATTTTCCAGAGGAGGACAGGCAACTGTGTATTGTCTTAGCTGATTATACATACATATCTACACACTCAGTGTTGCTGAGGTAACAGCTTCTTTTCTCTGATCATGGAAGGTATATAAAATAAGAGTTAAGCTGTCTGTTTCACTGTTTTTAAGCCCTCATTTTCTCCCCCTAGGTACATTGCTGTTGGTTTGTGCATTGAGACTGTTCTGGGACTTCCTACTGCTCAACCCTGTCTTAACATCATGGGGTGGGAGCCTTATAGAAAGCATGGAGACTCATGTTTCTGGCATGTTTTGTTTGGCTATTATTTTTTTATAAGCAAAATGTACTAACTGACTAAACTGTGACTAAAAGACCCACTGTTGCATTTAATCATACAAGTCTGTTTGTCTTTCCTTCTTTTTTTTTTTTCTTTTTCCTCAACTGTTTTTTATGTAGCTGCAGATAGTAAGGATGAAGAAATCAAAGCACCTCCCAAGAGATCCTATCTGGGTATGTACTGTACAAACCCATTCTGCATGAAGTTGTCCTTTCAACTGCATATTTCATGCTTTGCTACTTTTTGTAACCGTTTTTGGAAATGATTGTGTGATCATTTCTATAGAGAATGTTTGCATTAGCTTTATATACTAAAACCTGGTGCATGATTTTTTATTTTATTTTATTTTATTTTCCCCTCCCCACTTTTAACTTTCATAGAGGAAAAGATGCTTTCAGCTCTATTTCAGAAACCAGTTTTTTGAAGACAGTTGAATTCACCACATTATATGTCTCAATGATATCTTCCTTTTTCCTTCCCAAAGCTAGACAAGCAAAATAATACATGATATAGGGATTCATCTCTTGAGGCTCATATTCCTCCTCTTCCAGCTCTGACTCTGGAGGAAACTATGAAAAATGCAGGAGTATCTTTCAGTATTGCTTAAAATGCTAGATGAGAAATTTCCCACAACACTTGATGTTCAAGCAAAATGCCGGCATCTTTGTGAAATATTCTGGCTTGTTCCTCTCTTTCCTTAGAGCGACCTCAAAATTGTTATTTGGGGATTAGTAATGCTTGAAGTGAGAACTTCCAATCTTCAGTTTCAGAGTTGGAATCTTCGTTTTTTTTATTTTCCTAAGAAAGAGGAAATATTAGGTGCAAACCAGCTTTGCAGTATTTTCAACTCTTAGTAGTTTGGAAAGACGGTTTTAGTCAAGGTGTGGAAGTTTTGTTTTAAATTAGTTGGGGTATGGCATTAAGGAAGTTATACCTATACACAGGAGTTCCCCAAAGTCAACTTTTAGACTGATGCTAGTTAAGCTCTGTTGCAATTCTCGAGTTAGTCAACTGAAAAAATGCACGGTAAAGAAGTATTACTGGTGCAAAAAGAGAGTCTCTACTTCTGTGTTTGTCAGTGCACACAGTTAATTAAACTGGAATTAGCTCTGAGAAACACTACCAAAGAGTAATATTAACCTGAGTGCTTTCTTGAAGCTGTAAGTCCATTCCTGCTAAGGTTAAATAGACTCTCTTTTAATGATTCATCTTCTGGATCTCCTCTTTCAGATTTAGGGGCAAAATGCACACTTTGGGAAATGTACCTGTTTTGATGTGATACTAGTATTTTGCAAAGCACCTTTTCCTTTTGTGTTTCCAAAACATTTTTTTGTCTGGACTTAGTATCAAGACTATTTTATTTTTCTGTTTGTCTTTAATTCTTGTTTCTAGTCATTCTCACTGGCTTGCAACACTAACCAATGGAATGTAAACTTTAAACAGTCCTATCTTCCTTGTGCCTTTATTCCTCTTGTCTTTTACTAGTATTCAGCAATGCTTTATTTATAGTGTCAGAGCTAGAAACAGCTGTCTATGCTGCTACTTGTGATTGAGTGGATTATTTAAAAATGCTTTGAGTGGTTAAAATTAAACAGAAATAAGTAACTTAATGTGACCTCTTACTCATTTCAGATTTTTTCCTTTTTTTTTTTGTTAAAAAGTCATTTGCTTGGTAGTTTGATAGCTTAAAAAGTTGAAGTTTGTAGAAAAAAAGCACCATACCTCTTAATCCAACTGACTTAAGTCTGAAACATTTGGTTAATAAATGTTACTTGAAGTTCATTTTGGAATTGCTTAGCAAAATGGGATAAGTTGAATTACTGCTAAGGAACAGGACAGTCTTAGACTACTGTTCAGAAGTTTAAAGACTGGGCTGGGCAAGTCTGTACTGGTGTAAACAAATGAGAAATGTTTTGAGGTGTTTGTATATAGTGTATATGCAGAATTATGTCCTGATGGTTTAAAGAGTGGAATGCATGGTCTGAAACTAGTATGCTGAAAATACTTTTTTTTTTTTCTCTGTTTGTTAATGGAGTTCTAGTTGTTGAGGAATTGGGGTCTACTTTGCCTGAGGAAATGGCACCTGGCTGCATCAGCACTTTGGTTGTTCTGTGTA
>JAAGAY010145104.1:41248-51890 GCA_011801015.1 Ardeotis arabs
TTTTTTTTTTTTTTTTTTTTTTGTTAAAAAGTCATTTGCTTGGTAGTTTGATAGCTTAAAAAGTTGAAGTTTGTAGAAAAAAGCACCATACCTCTTAATCCAACTGACTTAAGTCTGAAACATTTGGTTAATAAGTGTTACTTGAAGTTCATTTTGGAATTGCTTAGCAAAATGGGATGAATTGAATTACTGCTAAGGAACAGGACAGTCTTAGACTACTGTTCAGAAGTTTAAAGACTGGGGTGGGCAAGTCTGTACTGGTGTAAACAAATGAGAAATGTTTTGAGGTGTTTGTGTATAGCATATATGCAGAAGTATGTCTTGATGGTTTAAAGAGTGGAATGCATGGTGCTTTACATCACAGCAGAACTTATACTTCGATTTACAGAGGGCGTAACTGAGCTATGCCCTGCAGTGCTGTGTTTTGCTACAGCTCTGGGGAAGCTCCTTGAGAGGTTAGGTAAGGGGAGTATTTGCCATACTTTCATGTCGCAATGTATTCTCACAATGTCTTTCAGAAAGTTTTGGTTAAACTTTTGTTCAAGAAGAACAAATGGGCTTTTTCCCTGTTCATTTCTGTGGTGTAAAAATGTTCTTCAATATGTTTTTAGGCTTCAGAAACAACTATATTACTTTATTTTTCTGGTTACATAGTAAATGCTTTGTATATTGTGTTAGTAATTTAAGATTGACTATCCATGAATACTATTTTGTTGTAGTACTGTTGAACTGTTAATCTGAAAATGTACTGGTCTACCAATGAATTTCAGGTGAGCTTGTTAGATAAATACTGAGGCATTGGTTTGATGCCTCTCTTTGAATGGGAACTGAGCTCCTGCTGTGCTCTCTGGGATTGCTTTTAGCTATGTTTTATTGCCAGTAATCCAACAAACCACTTAACAGTGGCATTATCTGAAAAAGGCTTTATTTGGCACATGACTCTGAAAACTGACTTTCCAGCAGTCAGTGCTGAGGGGAGTTGAGGGTGTGGGGGAAGGTTGCTGCAGTTTTGCTAACCTAAGTGAAATAAATGTAATTTATAGTATGGTGAGCCCCACAGTGTAGAGTTTCCTAATTTCATACAGAAATAAAATTATTCCCCTCTTTTTCTAGGCAAAAGAAGGATTAAAAAGGATTAAGTAGCTTCAGTTCTGAAGGAATAATGCTTTATTCAGTTTGTTTTCTAACACAAGTATCTAGTTCTACCTAGTGCCTGCTAACTTTTGATGGCTATCATGTGGCTTAGCAAAGCTGCAGTTGAGTGGTGTTTTGGGGTTGTTTTTGTTTTTGTTTTTCCTTGATGAGATGTTTTAGAACAAATGCGGATAACTGTCTTAATCTGTTACACTGAAATACTGGTTTCCTTATATATATTTTGAGCTCTGTGAGTGTTGGAGATCGTTGGGGCAGAAGTAACAAAACAGTAAACAATGCATTTCTCCAAAGAGGCTGTATCTTTTGAAGTTCTTTAGAGTGGTCTCATTGGTGTGGCAGGCAAGTCTCCAAGTGAATGTGAACTTCTTCAATTTTTTCCAAGTAGATGTTTAAACATTTTGAAGGACGCTTCTGGTAGATCATAAGGGTTTTCCTTCATTTTCTGAAGTTGGTATTAGAATTTCACATACTACTGAACACTAAACCTTGCTTTTAGCCCAAACAAAAAGTTACCCAAGTAACATTCAGTTTTAAAGCAGTAGTAATAAAATGACAAAAGCTTAGATTCACCAAATAGCTGTTGCAAAAATATTTAAAACTATTTTTTTTTTTTAGAGGAAAAGTGTCTGTGTATTTAACGTTGCAGAATTAGTATCTGCATAATAATGAAGAGAAAACAGTAATGTGAATTAAGCAGGTGCAGTCATTTCCTACATGGTTTCCACTGGCAATGTGACAGCCTCGTAAAAAATTCACATTTTCATCTCTTTTTTTGACTGCACTCTTTACTTAGCTCAGGGCATCAATTGGCTTGTGATAAATGAAGTGTTGGCATGGTCTAGAACAGCACTAGTACATGATATGTGCCATAAAGGATGTAAGCTTTACTTAATGGGCTCTCTGGCTCCCTCTGTTCAGAGTGTTTGGTCTGCTTGGGTTCAGCAGGGCTGTCTGGCTTGCAAACACGCAGGCATGCACTGTGATTTCTGCGAGTGCTTGTTAAATAACGTGCACAACGTGCTTCTCGGTCCAGGCCTCGACATCCTAAGCGGAGCTGAAGACAGAGCAGAGAGACAATTTCCATTGGCCAGTTGTGGGCAGCACTTTGGTTTCATCGAAAGTGTATGACTTTTACACCATGCTCTCCAGTAGTTGAATTCCCTGTACAACTACTGTGCGGTTAAATACGTAACAAAAGCACGGTTGTTGCTGGGATGCAGCTGCCACCACCTCTGTCTGTGCATAACTGCACTTGGATATGAAAGAGTTGAGATCGCTTCTCCCCAGGAGTATATATATCCTTGTTAGGCTAATTTCAGAGTCCTTTTGTTCATCTTTTCATAGAATCATAGAATCATAGAATGGTTAGGGTTGGAAGGGACCTTCAAAGGTCATCTAGTCCAACCCCCCTGCAAGGAGCAGGGACATCCCCCACTAGATCAGGTTGCTCAGAGCCCCATCCAACCTGGCCTTGAATGTTTCCAGGGATGGGGCATCCACCACCTCTCTGGGCAACCTGTTCCAGTGATCTACAACTCTCATGGTGAAAAATTTTTTCCTAATGTCCAATCTAAATCTACCCCCCTCTATTTTAAAACCATTACCCCTAGTCCTATCACAACAGGCCCTACTGAAGAGTCTCTCATCTTCTTTCTTGTAGGCCCCCTTGAGGTACTGGAAGACCGCTATCAGGTCTCCCTGGAGCCTTCTCTTCTCCAGGCTGAACAGCCCCAACTCTCTCAGCCTTTCTTCATAGGAGAGGTGCTCCATCCCTCTGATCATCTTTGTGGCCCTCCTCTGGACCTTCTCCAGCTGGTCCATGTCCTTCTTATGTTGGGGGCTCCAGAACTGGACACAGTACTCCAGGTGGGGTCTCACCAGGGCAGAGTAGAGGGGGAGAATCACCTCCCTCGACCTGCTGGCCCTGGAGAATCGCCTCCCTCGACCTGCTGACCCTCTTTTGGGGAGGGTGTCCAGGAGAGCGGGTTGTAACAATGTCTCTGTCTGAAACTAGGATGCTGAAAGGACTTTTTTTTTTTTTGTTTATTAATGGAGTTCTAGTTGTTGAGGAATTGAGGTCTGCTTTGCCTGAGGAAATGGCACCTGGCTGCATCGGCACTTTGGTTTTTGTTCTGTGTATGGTGGGAACAGCAATTTGCACTTGTCTTTCTCTGCATCAATATTTAGACCTTTTCAGGAGACAAAAGAAAACAAGAAATGGAAATTCTAAGGATGAAGTGTCATTTTTCAGTTTGTAATAAGTAAATACTTAAGTTAAAAACTGTAGAATCTTTGTGGGGTTTTTTGAATGCATAATTTTGATTTCTTTTTAGTTGATGTTGCAGATGAAACAAACAAAAGTCTGGAAAATAATTTGTCTGTCCAGGAGGTCTAAGTTACTATTCAGGCATTTCAGAATAATTTAGTTCAAATAGAACACTATTAATTTTTTAAAAAGGTATTTACAAATCTTTTGCATACCGAATGGATAACTTTTATTTTTAACTACAGATACAGACAGAGAGAGGGAATAGTTTCATTAAAAAGACTGTTCTTTTATTTTCATGGGGAATTTATGTTTCCTGAACCATTTCAAAACCAATACTAAAATAGTTTTATTTCAGAAAACTTGAGAAAAAATGGATTTGGGTCAGTCTGCTTTCTGGGGCCAATGTTATATTTCTCAGTAGATACTCCCTTTCAAGCTACAAAGTTCCATTTAGTGTAAATCTGTCTTCAGCTCCTCAGGCTAATGGGCCTTGAATGAAAAGTTGTACTGTGGCCTTTGCTGTTCTGTTGGGAAGTGTTGGCAGTTACTCAGTAGGAGGGCATACCTTTTTTGCAGGCGTATCTAGTATTATTCAGAAGTTACAACAGGAAAGAATAAGTTTATCTACTTAAATTCTGTATTCCATAGAGACGTTTTCCTTTTAGAAAAGACAGCTGGGAAGGGAGGAACAGAAATAATAGTAGGTGATTGTTGAGGCCTCTGTGCAGCTATGACCCCCCTCTCTGGTGGTTTGTTTGCTGTTTCCTTAACATGAGACACCCAGAAACACACACAGGCACCACCCACAGTGAGGTGGTGGGGTGGGGCCACGTTTGCCCCATTCCTGTGTGCTTGTTACAGGGTGGAAAGTAGAGCTCTATATGAAAGCATGTTCATTGGCTTTTCTTTTATTGCCTGATTTCCCTATGCCGGAGGCAACTGTCGGGGAGCAAGGAAGGGAGAGAGGGACTTGCAATAAATCTGTCCTCAGAGTTGCAGGTGCTGTGGTGGGGGATCCAGGTGGGCAGGTCTCTCTGGGAATGCACGGCATGTAGCAGGTTTATACGTGAGAGACAAGTGGTGAGATGCATGAGAGTAAAGGCGATCACCAGCTGTTTTCATGGGAGACGTGGATGAACTCACCAGTAGGAAGAGGAGAGACTGACATTATCTGCATGAGTGATACGTAAAGTGTGAGGCAATAGCTTTGAAGTCTTAAGCTGATTTCAGATTTATTGCTCCATTCATGAACTACAGACATGATATCAGTAGTTATGTTACCGTAAAAGTCAGTCAAAAGAAACTCTCTAGGACTAATTTTTGAGTTTTAGGAAGGGAATAATTCCTCCTAACATGCATGCCATTGTCCAAAACCAAAGAAGATATATAGAGGTTATATATACATATTAATTAGTTTTCTGAGAAATCATTAGTATATTAATCACATTTCATAGAACTGTTTAGCATATTTAAATGTCCTTTGTGTCTGCATAGTGAAATGGGTCAGTGGTGCTCTGGGGGTCTCTGGTGGTTGCAGACCCCCAAAAGTCAGTGTCCTTTAGTTGAATTCTTTGCTGGCGCATGCTCAATATACATCCTAAACCTGTTGCCAAATATCTACCAGCCCAAATTGGTTTGAAGCCCTTATCCTCCTTGCTCAGGCCTTAAGCAAAGAGCTGCTTATCTAAGGAAAAAAAGAAAACATTGTTATCTAGCTAAGTTTAGCAATTACTCAGCTTGGAGCGTCTTTTCTCTGTCTTTGACTTGCTCTTTTAGTCTGGTATCAGTCCCTCCTTTTCTTCAAGTGTGATAGGTTCCGGCTGTGCCTGTACATTCCAAAGGTTACAGTGATCTATTCTATTCTCAAAGAAAAATGTTAGTGAAACATTTTACTTATAATTTCATTTTGCTTACACTTGTAGTAAAGCCACAGGGAATAACACACCTGTCCCTGTGTTGTGGGCTTACCCTGGTAGGCAGCTAAGCTCCACACAGCTGCTCGCTCACTCCCCCCGCAGTGGGATGGAGAGTAACCAGAAGGGTAGAAGAAAATTCCTGGGCTGAGATAAAGACAGTTTAATAGGTAAAGTGAAAGCTGCCTGTACAGGCAAAGCAAAATAAGGAATTTATTTACTGCTTCCCATCAGCAGGCAAATGTTCAGCTATTTCCAGGAAAGCAGGGCTTCCTTATAACAGTTACTTGGGAAGACAAACTTGAAACATCCCCCTTGCTCCTCCTGAACATGCTGCTTACACTTTTTGTCATCACTTGATGAACATCTGCATAAAGGCCGTTTGTCTAGACTGATTAAATACCCGTATTACACTGAGTAGTTATTTTTTAGAGATCCAGGAATTCTTGCCTCAAATGGTTTGTCTTGAGTTTCCTCTTGGAGAAAGGTAAGGTGATGGAATGTGTTCTATATCCAAAAAAAAGCTAGTTCTTTCCAGAGACCAAGAAATGCCAAGGACTCCTGTCTTAATCCTGCTTTCTGGTTGATTAGTATGTGTGATCTATGGAGGGCCTGTTACTTCATATTACTTAGCACTGTTCATGCTGACTTCTTACTGGGTCTGACTGTCATCTGAAAGTGGAATGACATGTATCTGCCAGGTAAATAGCTCTTTTGGCTGCTGACCTGCTGCTCTCTTTGTCTAGGAGAGGCATCTTGTTTGGGTGGTAGCACCTAATTCTATTTCCAGAATTTTGATTAGCACAATGATGGTTAACAGGTTCCTGCTGATTTCAGGCTTTGGACTGGAACGTGCATAATTTTATCTTCTTTTAAGATGAGACTAAGATTGGTAGGCAGAGAGATAATGTCTTTTAACAGGCTACTTGGGGAAAAAAATGTTTTCAGCTGTGCAAGCTCTTGTGCAGGTCTGAAACAGAACCAATGAGATTCAAGCCCCATTCAGCTTGGAAGCTACTTTTCCTCAAGTTCAATTGGTTTATTTTAGTAGTTAGACAGTTAAGTGAGAAGAATACTGGCCGCTTGTCAGGTGTTGTACCCTGTGGGATGGAGAATGGATTAAACACCCACCATGGAATGTGGATGGGTGAATTGCATTTCAGGAAATATTTTTAGCATGCAACAAAGCCAACAGTTCTAGAGTGTCTATAGTTTTTGATAACCATTGATGTTCTAGTTTCTAGGCTTGTCAATTGGCAACTTGACAGAAAAAAATTTCTCCCTTGAGGCTTCCACTGAGAGACCGGAGATGGCATCTTTGACAATGAAAACCTTGTCTGGCCGGTAACGTTTCTCTTGTTTGAGTTTGTATGTGGGAGTTGGTGTTATAGTGGTTGTTTCATATTAGCCGCACATTGTCCACCAGGCCATTTGATATACTGAATGAAATATTTTACATTCAGTGATAAGTGTAAGTAGCATCCCTGGACTTTGAGGGCCATATTGGAAGGGTCATTGTAAAAGCTTTTTTTTCAAAAGACTTGAGAAACTGGAGCTGCCATCCACAACTTATTTTGGTTCTTAAACTGAAACCTCCAAAGCCTTAAGGGGTGAAGGGGTTATTCTTATCTCATGCATAATATGGGCAGTAACATTTTGCTTATATATTATTGGGGTGTACACAATAACTTGTAGTCAAACTGGTTCATCATCATAGTTTAAAAATCTACCCATTCTTGATCTGAAAGGTCAAAGTACCACTTGGTAAACTGAAATGTCCTCCACTTTTAAATTTTAGCAGGTTAGCTTTGAGCAGGAGACTGGACCAGCTGTCCTGCAGAGGGCTCTTCCAATCCAAGCTACTAAGGGATTGTAAATAAAATATTCTGCCAATGGTTTGTTGTGAGAGCACCCCATGCAATTTGAAAATACAGTTCTTTTGTTCCTTTTACTCATTCCCCGTTTCAGAGAATGATATATATTGTATTAGCTAATGAAGAGTACTTCTACGATAATCAGAAATACATTATGTTATTAATTTTGTCAGCTGTATTAGCTTTGTAATGCTTTGCATCACACATGTTAATTTATCTGGCTTCTGTCACTGGTGGTAATCAAACAATATACATCTCTATTCCTAAAAGAGGGAGTTGAGGAGAAGGTATTACATGTGTTTACTAGTGATCAGGGGCAGGGAACTTGGAGGATGGTGGTGTGTTTTTGGGGCTACTTAATTTTAAAAATTAAGTTTTCAGCTTACAGGCAGTAGGGAAAACAGCCAGCCAGAGACTTGTAAAATCTCTTCTGAGTCAGAATGTTTTCAGTAAGACATTATTTGGTGGCAGAGTGATATGTTCAGACCTGAGTTAGGAGCCTTCTAACCCCTCCTTTTGCACCAGCCTTGCTACTGCTTTTGATCGGCTTCAACATGAAAACGGAAGCAGGCCATTCTTTTTATTTACTTCTAATGCAGTTTATTGTGCTTGTGCTTACAGTTTAAAATGATCTGCCAGGTTGAGTGTAGCATGTGAAGGGCCCATGCCTGTTCTGAAAGCCTACCTGCTACAGGGAGAAAGGTCTGGGGGAAGGGTGGTTGGATGGGGATGGACAGGCAGGTTGTGGGTTGCAGGTTAGGTGGAGTGAGCGAGGCTCGTACGGTGGGGAGGCCTTTGCTTTGCCATGCAGTGTGAAGCGCACACTGCAGTGGTTGGGGGAGCTGGGAAGGAGGAGTGCAGCTGTTCTCTCAGCCTCTCTTTATTAACCAAAAAAGGTGGACAGGGAAAAGAAAAAAAAAAAAATCCCTGTCTGTTACCAGGAAATGGTGGTTTTATCTTAAATTGAGGGAAAACTGTCCTTTAACACTGGGAAAAAGAGGCAGGTGGTAAAGGGGGCTCTCCAGCTTGGCATGAGTAGTAATAGCAAGAGGTATCACAGGAGGCAAGGCTCAGCGCAGTGTTTCTGGAGTGCCTGCTCGGGCTCTCCATGGCTCTGACTGCTGGTGCCCTGCCCAGCCCTTTGGCTGTCAGTCCCTGTGAGGCCTGTCCCCCAGCTGTAGTCTTGTGGAAAGAAGACGGCTTGTTTAAGCCAGTTTTGTTGGAAGAATTGTACGGTAGCAGAAGTATTACTTCTGGCATAAGTACTGTTTCTAGTTGGTGATGTGGTGGAGAAATAAACCTATGAATAAAATGTGAATTTTACTTGGCATACCTGTATTTCAACTGGAGGAAAGAGTGCTCATAGCAACATTTAGCCACATGAGGGTACTCTTGGGTTTCCAAATCTTGCCTGCTGAGCCACTCAACTGGAACCTGGGAGAGGAGTAGGATCTTGCTTTTAGGGCTGCGGTATTCACTATAGAAATAGTGAATAAACAGAGATTTTGAAAAAAATATTTTCCGTCGTGGTGGGAGACAGACTAATTAGTTGCTTTAATAACATCAGCAATGAAAAATCTAAATGTTCAGATACAATTGATTTGTCTGCCTGTCCTGCAGATCAGGGAGCATGTATGCAGCAAAGCTGCTGTTCAGTTTGGTAGATGTGAGAAGCTTTTGCAGATGCCTGCTTCTTGAACATGCCACATGTATACTTGGTTACCTCTAGACCCAAATGGTGAGATTTGTTCTTTAAACAAGGTCACAGAATAATTTGGTTTGGAAGGGACCTCTGAGGTTATTTGGTCCATTCACCTGCTTGAAGCAGGTCCAATTAGATGAGGTTGCTCAGGGCCATTTTCAGGTGAGTTGTGAGTATCTCCAAAGGTGGACATTCCACAGTCTCTCTGGCACCCGTGCCAGGTGTCTGACCATCATCCCACCTAACTGGAATTGCCCTTATTGTAACTCATGTCTGTTTCCTCCTGTCTTGTCACCATATGTGTTCAAGAAGACTCTGCCTCCGTCTTCTCTACACTCTCCCCTTAGATAGCTGTAGGCAGCAAGAAGCCTTTGCTGCTTGAAGCTGAACAAAGTTGGTTCTCTTAGCCTCTTAATTTAAACCATGTACCTCAGCCCTTAATCATCTTGGTGGCCCACCACTGGACTCATTCGAGTAGGCCAATGTTTTTTTTGTAGTTGGGAGCCCAAAACTGAACACGTTACTCCAGGTACAGTCTTGCGGGTGTTGAATAGAGAGGAATAAACACTTCGCTCCGTCTGCTGGCCACACACTTGCTCAGCTGTACAGCCTGTCTTTGCCATGAGAACACACTGCTGACTCATGCTTAAATTGTCTGCTGGGCTACCCTCCACCAGTCTACAAAACTGCTCTCTAGGGAGTCAGCTACCTGCACCTGTACTGTGGTGTGGGGTTACTCCTTCCCAGCTGTGTTATAACCCTGAACTTCGTGATGTTCCTGTCAGCCCATATCTCCAGACTAAGATCCCTTTGAATAACAGTGCTGTCCCTCAGCTTATCACGCATTCACCCTAATTTGGTATCACTGATGAACTTCCCCTCCTCCAGGTTGTTAATAACAGATGTTAAAATGTTGGCTGTAGTATCAGTTGCTGTGAGCTGCCTTGTAACTCGTCATAAATTGTATGCTTTTCCTTTGAGAGGAAAAATTCTTTGAGCTTGATGATCCAGCTAATTATCTACGCTTTCTATTGTCTGCTTACCTGTTGATATTTTGCTGATAAAGATACTGTAGGAGACTGACAACAGCCTTGTTAAAGGCACTGCAAACAATATCCACTCCTCCTTGAAGACGGGTGTGATTTGATTTTTTTTTTTTTTTTTCCTCTTCCTTCCCCTGCTTGCAGACATAGAGAACCTCTCCCAATCATCATGACCTTTCAGAGATGATAGAGCAGCCTTGCAAAGACATCAACCAGCACCTTCAGCATGCTCAGATGCTTCCCATCTGTGTCACATGACTTGCATAAATCCACTAATTTAGGTGCTCCCAAACTTGTACCTTTCTGTTCTGGGGTTATCGCTTCACTTGTAGGGCACAGGGACTGTAGGGGGCAGACCTTACCAGTGCAAGCACATAAAAGCATTAGTGATGCCAGAAGGCAATAGGTAAGTTTAAAGCCGTGGCGAGAATTAGTTGTCTAGCTTTCATGTGATATCCTGCTTTACTGCTTATCTGATGTCTTTCACTTTCTGTAAGCAAACAGGTGAGAAAAGAAGTGATGATTTGCTAGTTGATGGCCAAGTTGCCAGTTCAGTGCAAAAAATATAAGTAATTAAACATTTAAAAGTAATGCAACCGCTCACAGACTTCAGAATAAACTTTCAAGCTGAGGTGGTTCTAGTTGTTAGTACAGATGCATTGACCCCATCCCCCCCTCCTGCACCG
>JAAGAY010145104.1:51910-71502 GCA_011801015.1 Ardeotis arabs
CCAAGTGATTTGTAACACTGGGTGACATGGTGTGTGCTTAAAGAAGCGCTGTTGCCCAGTGCTGCCCGCTCAGACATAATGGATTGTCTAGACAGCTTGCTAGGGAAAAAAATTCTGGCTGCAGCACACTTTGAGGATTTTGTTATAGATCTGGGTACATCCACATTTTGTAGATTTCATTTATTTTTAAAGCATGTTATGTTTGCATTTATGTAAGTGGTGTGGAGTCAACAGTTCAACACATATCACATCACCAGAGTCAGCATATCAAGAGTTATGTCCAGTAGAGGAGATGAGGACATCGCTTGCACTCAAGTTTCTGCTGCTGACTCTTGTACACGGACTCCATATGAAAGACAGACATACTGTCATTTGGGAAAGCTGCTCATTTCCTATGTTGACGCCCTGTGGGCATCATTTGCGCAGGACTTTTGCTTCTGTTTACAGTTTGTCTTAGTCTGTTGGAAATGAGCCTACTGAGATAACCGTACCCACTGCAGTATACAGAGTGGGAGGAATGGACAATGAAGTGACCCAAAGTCTGATACTTAGAAATGCTGAGCTAGGTGGCAGCTCTGACTTGGTCCCAGTTAAAATGGTGTTACAAGGGGCTGGTGTGACAGCAGGATGTCTGAGCTGACATAATATGCTCTATGAACTATATGTGGGGGTGATGCTCAAGGTACAGCCTGATTGTTGCACTCAGCCTCATTTATTTTTTCCACTACGTTTTATGTCCTGTATGTTTTATTAGCCTTCTTTTATTTAAAATGCACTGGGAATAGGAAGTTACGAGTTTCTACTAAGGTAGAAATAAGGAATATATTTAATAAGTCTATGTTTCTGAAGCTCTTATTTATAAATAATGAGATATTAACACGACATTTCCTTATGCTGGGCATTGAAAGGCATTTACCACTGAAGCATCAGTTCTTTGCCATTTTCACTGCTGTATCAAGGAAAAACAAAATAAAACCTTTTCTATTTAGACACAAATATCTTGCTTTTACCCTGTAATGCACTACACTGACCATCCTTGACTGAAAATAATTAGGGATAGCTTTATTTTACTGAAAGATTCCCACCTTCCCCCTGCTCCACACTCCCACTTTGCAAGCAGTGATGCACCCAAGATACATTTGTTGGAAAAGGGTTTTCAATCCCTAGATGGACGTTTCAACTGAGAAAGAAGACAGACCTTTGCTACATCACAGAATCACAGAATTATCAAGATTGGAAAAGACCTAAAAGATCATCCAGTCCAACCATATTGGCTAACATTCCAGTTAGCCAGTCTCCCTGTTTGCTTCTGGGAGATGACACAGGATGTTCCATTTTATATCCCAGCTCTGAAGCAGGAAGACGAAGCAGTGGAACCTTGGTGTTCCGTATCTGTATCCCATGGGACTGCTAAGCAAGGATTGATCAGGGCAAGGAGTTTAGGTGCTCCTGCTTTCCAGTATGTTCTTGATCCCCTGTTGCCATCACTAAAAGCACACATGCAATTGGCTCTGTTTTGTCCTCACCCTCCATTTAGTTTGTGTCTGCCTCTGCCCCTGAGTGCTTTTAGCCTTGTGAAGGCCGGAGCTGAAACTGTCCCGTTCTACAGGCTGTCAGCCAGTACCATGGCACTCAGAGATACTAGAGACAGAGGTGGAGGTTCCTGCTTGTCCAGATATCTCAGAGTGTATCAGTCTGAGCAAGGTGGCTCCGATGTTCTCTCAGGATGCCAAGCTGCAGGCAGGAGAGGGGGTCCCCAGTAGGAGCCTGAAGCAAGCCTGCTAGCCCTTAGGCTATTTAGGTACTCGGGCTTCTTGTCTTTGAATACCGGTATCTGAAAGAGTGATTTCCTCCTGACTTGGAATGGAGAAACATCTAACATCTCAGTGTTTCCCATAAAGAAAAAGGCCTCCTGTCTGGCTCTACCCTTGACTCTACAGAAGCTGAAGGCAGGTCAGTCTCTGTTGGTTGCCAAGGGCCTGAATCTCCAGCTCAGGCTGGTGGATTGGACTGGAGATCTCCCAAGTCTGGTGAGATGAATACTGCACTCTGCGGTGCTGAGATCAGCACTGCCTCATGGAAAACTTCCCTCTGACTTACTGAGCTTTACTTACTAATTTTCTTTTGCGACAGTAAGTTCACAGTTGCCTTTTTTTTTTTTTTTTTTGGGGGGGGGTCATTTTTTTATGAACCTCCAGACCCAAGGCATGCTGAAGAACAAAAGCCAAACCAAACACCCCTCTGGTGTGAATGCCAAATTGTCACTTCTGATGTTTGGCAGTTAACAGGTGCCCAACAAATGACTTAAAAATGCTGAAGTGAAGACATTTATTTATGAATTATTTGTCAGTTCTGTTCCTGTGTGTTGGGGAGATGGGCAGCGTTATGGAAAATGGCATAGACCTTGGCAGTTAGTGCAGAGGCTGTTTGATGGGAATGCTGCAGTAGGACAGACCTGACCTATGCATAGAAGTTAAGAACTAAACACTCCTGCTCTGTTATACTTTTGACAATATAAGAAATTTGTTTCTTCCAAACTTTGTGTTTTAAGTATCTTTTTCCTGTGCCCATACTCTTTCTCATCTTCACTGAGACATGATAGTAAACTTCTGAAGATAGACAGTACATCATCTTCTCCCTGTGGCCCCCGCCCCACCCAGCTTGATACTTTTTACTATTACATGCACCCTAAATAGGTTATTTTGGAAGAGATTATTACATTAGATATTGGGACAAATTACTTGGACATTTAGTGGTGTGACAGTGCATAGTGTTCAGCAGCGCTGGCTTACAGCCCAGTTCCTGGACTGCTGGAGGGTTGTACAGTACATTGCCTCAAGGAAGAGACAGGATTAAGGTGGGAGGATTTTTTTGCAAGCCATATCAGTTCCTGAATTTCAGAGTCTTGTCCTACAAACAGTTGTTCCTGCTTTAAGGCCCAAGCTATCTCCCTTTGACTTCCAAAGACTCTAGTTCATTGAAGCTGTGATGAGCAAGTCTTATAATGTATAAGGTTTTCTTTTTTTCTTGTGAGGGTGGTTGGGTTTGGAGCTGCCTTTGCAAATCATGATTTAAGTTAATAAGCAAGAAATATGGGAATAAAAGAAATTATTTTGTATCTTTCATTTACTTTACTAAAGAAAGCTTGGTTCACATGGTGATGTGTGGAGCAATAGAGTCGTTATGCTGAAGCAGGTTTTGTTGCTGATGAAGGAAATGTAATACCTATACATTTTAGTACTGATACAGTACATGATCCTTTCAAATTACATTTTAAAATCATGTTAAAAATACATGAAATGGTCACGTATTAGATTACTTTTACTTGTAACTTATATCAGGCTGGTTTTGGTTGAAAATTGGTTTCAAATAGAAATGTGGAATAACATTTAAACTTGAAAAATGTAAATGAACTCCAGCGTTTGTAATGAATGTCCATTTTGTGAAAACATGCTTTTTAAACAAACCGTATAAAGCAAGTATTATTTTTAGATAAATTTTTAATAACGTTCATTTACTGATTTTTTTCCTGGTCATCTCATTCTTTTATACTCTTAGTCATTATTCAAAGACACAGAACAAAGCAAGTGTTACTCAACTCCCAGTTAGTTTCTTATTGTTTGAATAAATGAGATATTTTTATTAAGCTAAACTGAAAAAGGAAAAAATTGTTCTTGCAGAAGTAGACAAAACTTTCTAAGCTCTGGTTCCAGTGCATCAGCCAGTAATTATTTAGATCTAGTATTTGACTCGTTAAATGCAGTGCAGCAGACGCTCAGTGATATAAATTATATTAATAGGTTGGCAAACATAGGCCTCGTTACAAGTGTGCATAATCACATTTTAAAATTTTAATTTGTTTTATTTTTCAGAGTAAATGTTTTTAAATTCAAAATTTTATTTTGTCTGGTTACTAAAATAATGATATACAGTTTCTGTCTACACGAGGAGATGACACAATACTGAGTGAGATGGGGAAGAAAGGATGTAACTTGGCTGTCCATGAGAAGGTGCTTCCTGTATCCTCTTGAATGAAGGGCAGAAAAGGTGTAATTTTTCAGTGAATCATGGATTTATGGTGAGGGTCAGGGTGTGCAGTCTCCCTCCAGACATTCAGATTGCTAGTTAATGAGCATATTTCCCTTCTTGAGGAGGGAACTATACCACCAGTATTCCTGAAGTTATCAACGTCTCCTTTCATATTTATTATGTGCCCTACTTTCTCTTTGCTCTGCTCTGTGATCAGTATGCATTACATCTACTGCATTGGGATCCTATCTTCCCTCCCAGGGGTAGGGGGAAAAATCCAAACTCCAGAATTCAGTTCTGACAGATTTATTTTTACTTGTATTGTACATTTAAAAAAATGAGTCTTGTTCTTCCTGGATGATTCCATGGAGACATAGAAACTAGCGAAAGGAAGACAGATCCCAAGTATTTCAGGGAAACGTTTTTTATTTTTAATAGCTGCTTAAAGCTATCTTTTTTTAATGTTGCTCATTGCAACTCAAAAGCCTGATAATAACTTGGGAGATGCAACATTTTAAATATTCAGAACATCACTGTTTCTTCACTTAAGGTATAGGAGTTTCAGGACTTTTTCCCATAAAAATCAGGACTAATACCTCTTTTTCTAAAATACATAGGCTGCTTTGGTTTTTATACATGCTTCAGTAGCCTTTGCAAACTTGATTCATTTTTTTGTGTGTCCATGTGTGCATAGTTAATCTTTAAAATGTGGAGTCTGTCTTCATATTCATGATAATACAAATTTTGCCATCCCCTCCTTACTTAATTGACTTTTTAACAGGTTGCTTGGTAAATGTCACAAACTGTGAACTTGTTGCTGGGTAATTTTTTTCTTCCCCTCCTTATGTATAGCCTTTGAAAAGAAACGGTTGCTGGTCTTGAAATTCTCTGGTTCCTCTCACCCCGATTTTTTTTTGTCCCTTTATACAAATCACTTGGAATAATATAAAAACTTGGAATGAGTCCTTGCCTGTGTTTTACACTGCTGTCCTTTCTTGTCTTTGCACCCCTTGGCATGTGAAAATCAGGAGCAGTTATTTCAAAAATTTCTTTTGCTTTAAATTTTTTATTATGTCTTCAGAGACGCTATTTAGTCCCTCGTGCCTTTTTTCACTCCCTGTTGAGAGTAGATTGTAGTAGAAGAAAAGTAAGTGTGCACTCAGGGAATAGAGCAAACTTAATATCGAAATAGCTTAAA
Source organism: Ardeotis arabs (assembly GCA_011801015.1). Taxonomy (NCBI): domain Eukaryota; kingdom Metazoa; phylum Chordata; class Aves; order Otidiformes; family Otididae; genus Ardeotis; species Ardeotis arabs. The sequence goes on from JAAGAY010145104.1 coordinate 57,138, forward strand.
ATATTCTTATCCACAAATTCCTCATTAAATTTCTGTGTGCAGTAGATGTCAAAGAACTGCTCGGTCTTTGAAGAAATTTACTATTTCTACACAGAGGAACACAGAAATTTAATAAGGAATTTGTGGATAGGACTGTTGTTCAGGAGCCTGTGGTTTATGGTTCACCTGTGATCATTCTCTGCGTGCCGTGCACTCCTGAGTACGGGATGTGTAAGAGACACAGCAATGGAGGGCAAATCCCTGTATCGCTCGGCCAGGAAAAAAAGGACCATACCCTGTGGTGGCAAAGTCATCTCACTGGTGAGCGCTGCCAGTGCACTGTCTTCTGCCCATTTTGGTGTGGAGTTTTTTTGTTGTCCTTTTTAAAACTAGTTGTATTTATAAAGGGGCATAACAGCCGAAATCTTCTCCCTCTAGCAGCAGCTGGGTGCCAGGATGTTTGGCAGCAGTGACAGTCTAAGATATTCCTGATCCTCGTTTTTTCTCTTCCCCCCGCCTTCCCACTCTTGCCCCCTCAGTTGTACTGACAGAGCCGTTTGTGGGATTGTTTTGAACCAAATAAGGGAACAGATCTGGCTTAAAATGCAGAGCTGTTCTTTTTTTGTGTGCAAAATCCTAAAAAAAACCAAAAGCCCACGTTTTGTGGCTTTGATGAGAAACGCTTCAGAGACCTAAACAGTTGTCCTGCTGTAGCTTGAGGAGGATGACAGCAGCTTAAACTTCTGCTGGGAAATGTGAATAATTTATAAACGCGCATTTGTGTCACCACCAAACTCTTCATGACAGAGCAACTTACATCTACTACCATTACCTTTCTTTCCAGATCTTGAAGATACGTTGACTATGGAGCATTTAACTGCAGACACAAGGTGTTCAGAAACACTGTGGTATTCAGAAGTTCATCATGCATAACAACCGCTGTTCATGTCAAAGCAGGGATTTATTTGTGGTCAAGCTAAAGTGGAAGGGGAAATTCTGTTCCGGGGGGGCTCTGTCTCGTTTGACTCCTCCGGTTACAAGTGCTGGAATCAGTAAGGCGATCTGCAAGCACTCAAGTGAAACTCTGTGCTGGTCTCCCTCCCTATAAATTCTTCCTTCTAATGCAAATAAGTGATTTGTGTTGAAATTCCTCATGTTTGTAACCCTTTACAGTAATTTAGATCTGTGCAGACTTGTAAATAGAGTGAGTTTTGGTTTAAAAGCTATGAGAGAACACTGCAGGCATGTAGGTTTCAGAAAACCTTCTGCAACAAGAAGCCCTTTTTTTTTTTTCCACTTTCCCTTGAAAGTCATATGGAGATTGAGATTATTCCTAGCTTCATCTAAGTGGATGAATTTCCAGAGTCAACTTTACAAATGTCAGTATGCTTAAATAATGTTTATGGTAGCAAATGAGGAATTATAAGTTGAGATTTTTCTGCTACTACTGGCCAGAAATCTGTGAATTGGTTGTTTGGGATAAGGGTTGTCCCTGGTGAGTGGTCATATCTTCACAAACACACACACAGATGATTTCAATGAGTTTGATCAAAATTGTTCCTCTGGAAAGGGCAGAATTTATGCTGAGAGGAGACGCCTCCTGAGCTAGCTGGGCAATAGCCTCATGACTGGGTGCTCCCTTAGGACATGGAAAAACCTAGGCAGAAAGTCCTTAATTCAAACCAGGGATCTTAAAAATTTGGACCTATTTCCCAAATCCCATCTGTATGTTTGCCTCCCTCTTCATCCTCCTCCAGATTTTCCAAAGTCTTGCTTTTGAACAAAAATCCAGAAATACCAGTTTCTTTTTTCAAAATGGGATTCTTGTTCACCAGCCTACCCTATTATTCTTAACTACAATAGGTATTTGAAAGGAAGTCCTATGAAATGGAGTAGATTGTGCAGACATTTTGAGATATTAGCATTTTTGTAATGTAGTTCAGATAATTAAAGAAAACATGTCTGATATTTTCATGTCTGTAGCAGGGACTAGGCAGAGGAGAGAGGCAACTGAAAAAAAGACCGGAAAGCATCCTACACTTTCCTGCATGATTTTGAAGCGTTAAACTATCAATACTAAAATGGGTCATTCTGAGGTTAACTGAGACAATTGTCAAGAGATGCGAGGCATTATTCTGTTTGGATGCTAAATTAGTAGGGCCAGTTTGGGGGCTAGAGTTTGTCTTGGCTGGTGATGGGTTACCTAGGAAACAAGGATTAAACTTTCCCCCAAAAAATCCTAAATAAGGAGTGGAGTTTATATTTTTAGGAAGAGTGTTTAGCTTTGTGTTGTATACATACTTACGCATGCACATATGCATGCCTGACTTCAGTATCTGAAAAATAATCACAAATTATTTATTTTTGTGGTGTCTTCACAATAGAGGAGATAAGGTCTCAGGTATGTTAATCTCAGAGAAGGCTTTAAAAGAGAGATCATTTATCTTTAAGCAAGTTACTGGCTATGCAGCGTTTTCCCCAGAGATCTACAGTTCAAAAGGCAGGGTGAAGTACCTGACGGTTACTTCCAGAGTTTCTGGGAGTAATTTGCTGTGTTATACATGCAGCCTGGCATTGTAATTCCTGGCGTGGTGTTATCTGAGGCAGCCTGCATTTGGGCTAATGCACAGCTTGGTTTTGTAATCTTTAGAAGAATTTTAATTGCAGTCTTTGAACGAGGAGGAGTATGATAAGTGCATATTGTTTCTTATATTATAGTAGTCTTGCTATTTTCTGAGACTTAAACTTCAAAGAATAAGTTTCAGTATTGTTAAAAATAAATTAAATTGTTTTCATAGAGAGTTTATAACTCCAGCTACAAGAGTTTGGAGCCAAGGCTGCCTGCTCTGCAGTGCTTAACTTTGTCTGTTCTAGTCTTTTGTCTGGAGGCCTTTTTGTAGAGCTGTGGATGATAGCTTAGGTAAACCAGATTGAGGATAGTGTAAAATATTGTTAAAACGGTTTTAAAAATAGTAACTTGGTGATACACATTCTCCTTGCTGTGACATTCTTATCATCCCTGCTTAGCTTGCTGTTAGCTTGCTCTTTCTATAGTTAGCATAGGAAGGCGTATCTAGCCAAAAGAAGAATGAGTTTGGCTCTAATCTGCTGCCTCCATCATTAGCGCAGTTGGGAGCAAAGGCCTTACTTCAGAGCTGTTCTTGCAGGTGAAGGGCTAGGGGATTTGTTTCTTTAGTTTGACTTGCTTTGGGATTTTTTATGTTCTTTGCATAGGAGGCGAGCAGAATCGGGAGTGTTTGTAGTGAAAGCATTGGCTGCCCAAAGTCCTCAAAACTCCGCGTAGTGCTCACTGGGCTTCCCATTTCACTCCTGTGCTGTGCCTTCAGAGGAAGACTTCTTTCTGAAATCTGTGCTTTCTCTGTCTTACATGGTTTATGCTCCTTTCACTCCACCTTTCAAATACATCGCTTACTTGCCATAGCGTAATTCCTTTGGGCTACAGCTGCCTCATTCCAACGGCTTTCCTAGCCCCATGATCTGCCTAGTTATCGGGCTGTTCTCCTTCATCAGTCATATTGTAAGTCAGCTAATAGCTGCTTTTACCAGCTGAGACAATCTCATGGAGACAGTGACTAAGAAGAACAGTCAATACATTGTAATAGAAAGAGGAGAGACTTCTGTATTGAGCAGGCAAAAGTAGCAGTAGCACAGTAGATAATTTCAGTAGTGGTGTTACTGAGGAAGCCAATCAGAAGTACAGAGGAAACTACATTGATTTAGATACATCTAGGCTTGTTAAGTGCCTTGCCGTAGCAGCAATATTGGTATGTATCTGTGGTGAAGGCTGTCTGTCTTTTTTCTTCTCCTAATCTTACTGGCCTGCTGTAGGAGTACAGACCTGGTGTTTTCTCGCAGCTGGACTTGGGAAGAAAACAAATCTGGATGGCATATGTTGCACAAGGTAAATTGGTAGGGGGTTGCAAGTGTACCCCCCTGCAAGATTGCCTCGAAAACGTCTGCCGTCTGATGAAGTCCAAGAAACGTGCTTGCTTTGGAAGAGACTAGTCCAGAGAACACTTCTGCAGGCTTTTTTTGGGGGGGGGGAGTGGGGAAGGATTTTGCTTCTGGCTCGCCCAAAATTTGTTACACTTTTTCTGCAGTAATGTGCAGGGATGGCTGAGCCATACTGCTCCATGTGGATTTCCCAGCTCAGTTGGCATTGCCGGCAGTCTTTGAGCCCAACAGTTGGAGCCTTGTTCACAGGTACCATACTGGCTAAAACTTCCTCTGTATTGGAACAAAAAAACTTTGTTCTCCCCTACTTGCTTTTATAATTTTGCTTTCTTTTTAATGCTTATAACATTAGCAGTTGTACTGTGAGGAAGAGTGTGTGCATGTGTATGCAAGCGTATTTAGGTGTATATATAAACACACACACAAATTAAAATTTTGACAGGGGCTGGTAACAGTGTAGCACAGGTGACGTAAACAATTCTGCATCTTTTTGTAAGACAAGGGGAAATGTCAAAGATGAGTTAAAGGTCAACCTAATTTTGCGGGTTTATATAACTGCATTTTTCTCAGAAATATTTTTTTTTTTCTCTTTACTGTGAGACTGTCGTAAACTGAAGCTGTGTACAAAGCAAATTACACTGCGGATAGCACAGCAAAGGCTGTCAGCTGCACAGGAGGTGCCCAGGGTATGAATATTTTGTTTTCATTCTTACTTTTCCTGTGTGTTGTTAGCAGCAGGGGTAAAACTTTCAGATTAAATGTAGCTTTTTAATGGCTGTTCTTTAAGGTTCACAAGGTGGTCAATCTAGCTGTTATTACTAATTATCTCTGGTCAAGACCACTGTGCTATATGGTATTCAAAGGCTTCCCTTAAATCAAAGACCATAAAATCAGGAAAGTAGCAAATTAATGGGAAAAGCAGAGTGTTATGAAACAGAGTGTGGATTGTTTGGCTTTTTTATATATACTAGTGCATTTGTGTGTGATTTTTTTTTTGAGTAGTTGTAGCTAACGTGTCTCTTAATCTTGCAATTACTAATTCCCTTTGGTGAGGAGGTAGAGTGGACCTCATGAGACCTGAAGGGGAAGGACAGAGCAGTTGCTGATGCTTGGAGGTGTGATGTGCTGGGGGACAGTATGGAAGATGAGTGAGAAGCCCTGAGTGGGAGACAGTGCTGGAAAAATTTCAGCCCACTTATGTGTAATTTTTTTGAGAAGGAGGAAGAGGAGTGGGTGGTAACCCTGATGGTACAGAGAAACATGAACTTGATGTGACAAAACAGGGACCCAGCATAAGAGATTTTAGAAGCTGATGACACAACATAAAATGAGGCAAAGAAAACCAAGGCAAGTACTTGCCTTCAAACTAGAGGAGATGAGTGCGGGAGACAGAGATAATGTTGGTGTAGAAGAGGTTTCATCAGACTTGAGCTTCTAAGCTCAGGTTTTCAACAGTCCTCCATCAAGTACCAAAACCTCCAATGAGCTTTTAAAAACAAAAGTTGTTTGTATGAATCTTCAAGGTTTATTTGGGTCAGGCTTTCAACCTTTTTCTCTGCAATTAAGATTTGATGTTTTTCTCCTCTCACATGAAAATCTACCAGTTACTTTTCATTAACTGAAGGACTTTGTGCTGGGGCTTTAAGGAGAGTCAAATATTAAGAGGACTGGCTCAACTGAAACTCTGACATCAGTCTAGATGTGGCCAAGGTCACATGATGGGCCAAAGAGTGTCAAAAATGGATTTAATTAAATGACAGCAACTTGATTAGTATAGGCTGGGGTGATATTTTCAGAAGGTTCAAGACCCTCTGGAATATTTTGTTCCCATCTTAGATGTGCTAGAGAGGAAGAAGTTGCAATGTCTGCGTACTACCCAGTGTGAAGGCCAGATGACAATAGCCTGTAGATGGAAATGTTGTAAAGTAAAGGCACATGGAGAGGTGCTCAGGTACTGTGGTGACAGGGCTGTGCAGATACTTAAAAGTACACAGAGATGCAGGAATTCCTAGGTCGTAGGCGTGAAGGAATGGAGATGGGTGATACTAACATCTTTATATGCTAGAGACTGTGCAAGATGGTGGATTCCTTAAATTTTTTTCAAAAGGAGAGCAGTTTGGATTAGAGCCAGAAGTTTTTGGTGCTAAGCTCTCATTTCTTCTCTTTTGTACCATGAGTGAAACATAACAAGTCCCTTTTCAGTCCCAGTAACTGTAAAATAAATGCTGTCTTCAGACAGCGTTTTGCAGGTTTCTATCACTTTTTAAAAAAGGAAGAAAGAAAACCTAAATGTGTCAGTTCTCAGTCTGTCTCTAATGCTGTTTCCTTCCTTCTTTCTGGAAGGAAAGAAGAAAGTACTTAACTGGATAGGTAGTTGATGAGAATGAGAGAAGATGTTATGGATCGCCTGGTAACAGTCATGCAGCGCCTTCCTGCTCTTGTCACCCCAGTTATTTCCTGGGTGCTGTGTGGGGTATGCAGGAGTTTCAGAACAGAGCATCAGAGAAACTCACCTGCTGGCTGGGAGCTGCTCAGAATGAGCAGGGTGGGAAGTGCTGTCCAGCGAGCTTCTCTGTAATTCTGCTGCTGTCTTGAGACGAGGCATCTGAAATCAGGATTGCCAGGGAGACAGATAATGCCTGAGGCAAATGCCTGAGGATTTGCTGCAGCTGCAGGACTGCAAGGGTAAAAGTCTCCTTTTCAGAATCCACTGCCCAGGCCCCACTTCCTGTGGCAGGTGCCTCCCAAGTCCTCTTCAGAGGATGTGGCAGAATTTATTCATTTTAACATATTACTGCCCAGTGCAGCGCCTGTGTGTAGCTTAGAGCGCCCACTCAAGCTGTGAGAGGTCTGAATTAATCTCTCTTGTCAGCCTGGGGATACAAGTCTGCATCTTCCAACTGTCCAAAGAGTTGCCCTTGTTGCCAGGCTGGGATGAGGAGGGGCATTGTATTTGTCTGCTGCTCAGAGCTGAACCCTTTTTACAGTGGAGACCTCGAGCTTCTTGAGACAAGCAAAAGAGGAAGTGAGGGGGAGCCTGCTGTACCGTAGCCCAGCGGTTAAGACCCACAGGCAGGGCAGAGAGTTGTAGGTTCTAGCTCCTGCATCCTTGAACTGTGTGTATATTTTACAGTAAACAGACCTTGGATAATATCCTGAAATAATTCCCAGCCATGACTGCATTTTGTAACTCTTCCAGGTTGGCTGAATTACCATTATCAGGCTCTTTCACAGCATCTAAGCCCTCAGGTTTTGGATTCCACTACTGTAAGGGAGGCGTTGCAGATCTGAGCGCTCAGACTGGGCTCCTTTGATCTATTGCAGAAGTAAGCTGTGATAGGAACAGCCAGGTCAGGTGGGCAGGCACTGTGGTCCAGAGATAGATGATGGAAATTGGAGGTTCTTTGAACAGCAGTCTCCCAAAGCATAAGACTTAGCTGTAACCTGGAGGGAGGAGGATTGACTACCCAAGCATCTGTTTAGAAAGGCGCTCAGGAGTAGAGACTGTCTAGCATGCTCTTAGAATGAGGTGGTGACCAGTGTTTTTCATACAGGAGGTCAAGGGTTTGATTATGAGAGGCAGCTTGGATGAATGGCTATGAATTGGTGGTGTTGATAAGGAGTGTGAGGGAGCACAGTAAAATAAAACCAGTAGCCTTCATAAGAAGGAAAGAGTTCATTTCCTTGGTGAAGCTATACAAAGGGCTGAAATGCACACTCTCCCACCTCACAAAGACAGGAATTGTAAATTGCAAGCTCTTCATTGACCTCAAATGCAAGAAGGAACCAAACAAAAAGTGGGAACCGAGTCAAATGACTAAAGACAAGTATAAGTGAATGTAGCGCAAGGATTCAGGTACAGAATTAGAAAGGTCAAGGCACACTCTCTAGCAAGAGAAATTGAGAGCTACAGTAAATAATTTTTAGGATGTCAAAGTCTTTGCTTCACTTTCCCAAAAGGAACTAACATGGTAGCTGACTTAGTATAAAATGCTTCTTGACTAAAAATAATCTAACTGTTTGGACCTGTGTGTCATCCTTAAGTGAAAGTTGATACTGTGGACTCTTCTTTGTGTCACTTGCCATCTATCCCCCACTAGAATACTGAATTTTCTACTTGCATTTTGGCCCGACAAGTGCTAACCTTGAGTATTTGCAATGCTGTCTCTGTCTACTTTACATATTTTTGTATGTGCACTGGGCATGCAGTGCACCTCCCAGAGGAGGTCTTTTAACCTCATCTTTCTTCACCCTCAAGCTGTGTAGACATTTCTCCAGTCAGTGCACAAAGAACCTACTGAGCTGCGCCCTCCCCAGCATCAACAGGATTTTCCAACATAAATCTCTCATCTATCAATGGATTAGCATGTTTAAAATGCAACTCACTGAGTGGATTAAAGAGCTCAGGCGTGGGTAATAAGATATAGTGCCTTTCACTGCTGTCACGCCAGTTCAGATCAATCCAGGATGTTAGTGACTGGGAGTTACTGTTTGAACTACATCAACTGAATATGGTTACAAAATGAATTTCTCTCTGGGCAGGATGGGGGGCCAGTGAATAGAGTGAGCTCTGCAAGCAGTGCCTTCCCATTTCAGTGAACAGAAGTATATGCATCCAGATTTAACTTGGACAGATTTTAAGACATTTGATAGAAATGTGGTGCAGTAGGATTTCTTGATTTGTCCTTTTAAAGAAAAGGGGTGATGTTTGCTGGGGGGAGAGCAAAAATCCCAATATCGTCCCTATTAGTCATAACTTTCTTCAAATGTGAATAATGTTTGCAATAATATTTATAATTTTTTTCAGTTCTGTACCTAAGATGACATGGCCCAGGGCACTGACTGTTGTCCTCTCGCTGTCTTCTTGGGACAGTTGTGGCTATATCTGCCTCTCCCCTGCTGCAGATTGCTGTTTATGGAGGGGGATGGGACTGGTCTGCACACAGATGTGGATTTTGTTCTGTTTTTAAAACTCCTCCTTTTTTTTTTTTTTTTTTTTGAAATAACAGTTCCCTTTTTTTTTTAACCATTTAAAAGCCTTTTTTTTTTTTTTGCCTATACCTGTCACAGTACTCAGCATAACAAACATTTTTTTCTTTAAACATATATAGCTCCTATTACAGAACTAATGTGTTTGGACCCCCTTGAGAAGGGAGCCACTTGGAAAAATGAGTCACAGTTTATTTCCAAATCTTGAAATGATGAGTATGTGATTTTTTTTCCCCTCTGAATTTTTGAAACCATTTGTCAGAGAAGATAAGCTTAAGCCTTGGTTAAAAAGGAGCAATCATGTGGCAAAACATTTTAGCAGTTCAAGTAGGGGTCAGAGAAACTATTACCCATATGAAAGGTCAGGTATGCTGTTCTCTACCTTTTTTTTTTCTTTTTTTTCTTTTTTCATTCAGTGAATCTTGTACTTCCTGGAAGTAGTTGGTAATGCAGTTTGGTGATGTGTGGTTTCCTAAAATAGACTTCTGCGTTTCGAAAATACATCTGTTTAGTAGAGCAATTAATGATTATGTATTGGGTTGTTTTAAAGTTAATTCAGAAGTTTTTCTGTAAGGCTATAACCAAGTTTATAATTGTTCTTATCTCATTTTGTCTGTCTGTCTTTCAGGAAAACGTTACCAAGCAAAATTTATAGCAGAAACTAGAACTTAATGATAACCTAGTATAGTGAAATGGAGACTATATAGCATCATGATAGTTTTGAGCAAAAGAGAATCTCAATTTTCCTCTGCTAGTAATTAACTCTCCTGCTTCAGCTGAAGTCCTGTTTCACACGATAGTTTTCTCATCTGTGTATGTTGTTATAATAGAAATAATACTTAAGATTTTCAGACAAAAGATGATGAGTAAATTATCATCATTACCAGATTTCTTGACTGCCTAATACTAGGTTCATGTATGTTAGTACTTATATGAATGGAAATGGACTTCAGTGCAAGCAGTACTGAACACGCACGTGAACAGCTGGCATAGCGGGAGGTAATTGCGTGTTTAAGTGTTTGCATGGATCCATGGATTTTGTAGCTGGCCTCACAGTAGCTGTGTGAAGATGGACTTTTTTGTTCCATGAACTTCTGAAACTCCCACGCCCCCATATGGATTTAGTTCTTTCTATTATGAAAATGAAGTTGGGGAAATAAGGATTTGGTGTACAGGGATGGGTATTTAAAAAAGGATTCTCGAGCATGTGGAGAATGTAGGAGGAGAAACACAGTGTATGCAGGGCAGCCCTGACAGCTGGTGGGAGGGTTTAATGAGTGAGGGGCCAAGGGTCCTGCGTGCCCAGGGCAGCACGGCAGCCAGATCCAGACTAATGCTGTTGAGTCCAGAATTTGAGGTGTAATGACTATATAGCTATCTTGAGAGCCAAGAGGGTCTCTTCTAGGGCTGGAACTGTCTGGAAGAGTGAACTTCATGTGCTCTTGCCTATGGCTGCCCCCAGTTCCTAGTACTTAGGTATTGGTCTGAGACAGTATCTGTTGAACACTATATCAAAGTTGAATGACCCTCGCTGGAAAGTAAGTGCAAGTTTTCCCCCAACATGTTTGAATGTGAGAGCTCAGAATTAAAATGAAACACTTGGCCCTTTTAAGATGTGTTTAGTTAAGTGCTTTAGTTGTCTCTGAAGAAACTAAAGACTGTGAGAACATCTCAGCTTCAAGGTTTAAAGAAATAATCTGGTAAAAGTAGCAGTTATGCCTTACTCAAAAGCCATCCGTAGCTCTCCTTTTCCAGAATGGAGGTTGCTTTTAAAATGGCCTGTAACCTCACCAACTTTTTCTCTTCATCTTCTTTTCTTCTGCTGTTCATTATTCTGTCCCCACTGTAAGCCCAAATGCCTCTGTCCCAGGAGTATCTCTTGGTAATATAACAGTTGTGTAGTGTCAGATTTGTTGTGTTGGGTCACGTCATTTGCTTGGTACTGCTCATGAAGCAGGCAAAATTGGTGTGAATTTACTCTGTTACGCCTCTTGCTATTTTATGTTATGCAGATATACGTCAGTCAGAGAGAAAGGAATGGGAGTTTCAGGTGTTTCTTATTCCTTCTGCCTTGTCAGAGGTTCTCATTGTCTCTGCTCCTCTCCAGAAAATGCAATAGAGATAAAGTAAAATGGATAATGTTTTTCCTGCCTTCGTGGTTGTAGTCGTCTTGTGCCTTCTTTTTTGTGCTTCATTCTGTTTTGTTCTTCATCTCCACAAAGGAAGGCCTTCACAAAGCTCCAGAAATGTGTGATGCTCACATACTGCGTGAGCTGTGCCAGCACTGGGTCTACCTTTTATTTAGTCTTGTGTCCCTGAATTCTGAGGCTGAGGAGCCACTGCCATAAAATACTGAAGGTCAACACTACATTGACAGCGGCTTTGCCACAGATTATTTAATTCAGTTCTGGGTGTTGGCTGACAATGCTACAGGTTGGATATGGCTCCTGACCACTTTTGCCTTCCTCTTTGTGTAGCAAAGTAAAACGATTAAGCTGGGTGCAGTCAAGTGGTTGTCTTGAGGCATGGGTTTGCCAAGTATTAAAAAGGGGAGACTAGTTTAATAAAGAGTGAGGGCTAGACTGATAATGATAGGAAAGTGTGAAAAGATGCAGAAAATGAAATGATTATTTGGCATGCATACGTATCCTTAGGCAGCTAAATGCCTGTACAGATTTATTCCCATTTCACTGAATTTGTTGTTAGTGTTAGTCAGCGGAGGTCAATGTTTTCCTTGCCTGAGTTAACAGTAGGACTTTTTTTGTAGCATTCTGTACTTCTGCTGAGGAGGCAGTGCTAGAAATCATCTAGTGATGTGCAGGTGTGTTGCACATATTTGGGCTGATAGAACAATGGTTCATCGTCTTGATAATTAACAGAAGCCAGTTGGTCTGAGGTGGGTATTTTTACCTTCCAGTGCTTTTAAGAAAGGAAAGACATGAACAGCACCAGCTAATGAACAGTTATTTCAGAGTTCTTATTAAAAATTTCGTTGTTATTTTGCTATGCCGTCAACGGTAATGGGGTTGTATATTTTATTATTCATCAACGGGACAGCTACATACCTTCCAGTGGTATGCTGTTAATGTGCCAAGCAGATGGCACGGTTGGTTTGTTCTTCCTCTCATTCTCTCAAGAGAGGATATTGTGTTTTGTGATACTGTGTTTTGTTCTGATGCATGCAGAAATGGATGTGCACCCTCTACTCATTGGTACTGGCAAAGGCAAGAGCAAAGCGGATTTTGCCCTTGGAGTGAAAAGTGATGATGTCTGTGGGAGGTGGTGTTCCAGGGAGGATTCTTGTCATAGTCTTGCACCTATCTTTGTAAACCTGTAGCAGCTGCACGTGGCAGCTTGCCCTTCACTGCAGGCCCTTGCACTGCACCGGGGAACACAGCTGTGCACTTCAGGTGACCTTCTAAGAAGCTTGGATTGAGGCAGTTTGAAGGTAGAGATAATGACCTAGAGAGAGAGCACTTGCTCTGATGTGCTTGGGGCCTGTACTTAGTATTGAAGTTTTTTGTGAAACACTTCCTGTGCCAACTCCGCTGGAGTCATATCCAGAGTTCTTCATGCTTGATACTTGAAGGTCAGTGCTTTCTCTTTAAAAGTCATCTTTGTAAATATTTTGGTAGTTTGCAAGTTTTCTTGATTATTATTGTTATTATGGTTTATTATTATGTTTTTATTGTTTCTTTATTGAACACTCCCACCAAAAAATGTTTTCCAAATCAACACTCCTATTTTTTTTTATTTTGTTTGTTTATTTTCAGTTTGGTGGATTTTTGTTTGTTTGTTTGTTTTAATCCTTTCCCTCATTGTCTGCCTTCCCCTGCTGATAGTGGCGCTCGCACGCTTCCCAGTTCTCAATTCCACCCTGATTAACTTTGAGTCCGGTTGGGAAAACATATTTTATTCTTCTTCCATTCCTATTCTGTTGCAGATTTTGACTTGAACTATTTTTGGCATTGGAGCAAGTTTACAGACTACGTGCAGTGTGTCCTGACCTTTACTGGTGTGACTGGTTACATCACTTACCTCTGGCTTGACTCATCTCTCTTTGTGGAAACACTGGGCTTCCTTGCAGTGTTCACCGAGGCGATGTTAGGCGTTCCACAGCTCTACCGTAACTACCAAAATAGGTCTACAGAAGGAATGAGGTACGGTGTTTGTCTTACGTAAAACAAGTAAGTGTGTGCATGTGCGTGAGGTAAATCTTTGTGTAGTGTGAGAATACTTTTCTAGGCAAGGCAATGTCATCTTTCTAAATTTTACTTGAAAATACAACAGCTGTCTGAACAGATTCTCTGTCAGTAGGAGCTGGTGCAGCTCTGCTGAAGGTAGTGGGAGCTCTGTTACACCACCAAGGTCTGACCCATTGTCCAAGTCCAGCTGGACATTTCCGAGCTGAAACATGTTTTAGTAAAACACACATGTAAAACTACTGCTGTTGCCATTAGCAACATGTTGTAGTTCAACTCAAGCTGTGCTACACTGGTAATTAGAAATGGACTAAAGAAATCTTGCATATCAAAAGTAAGAGGAAGAAAATATTTTGAGCCTGCAGTGAATAACTCAGTCTAATTCACATATTAGCTCATAACTTTTTTCACATATCACACTCACACTCATAACTTTTTTGTAATACATTATTACTTATGTAGCAAATGACATCACTATTTATTTATATGTAAAAGCTTGTAACTGACATTTAAGGAAGCTCAAACCAGACGTTTACAGTCATAACTGGGAAACCCTCTGTAAACAAGTGTGGGACAGAAAACTTTAATCTTGTGCCCACTGTTGGAGCATTAAACTATATTTAACTTTTCATACTGTTTACTGGATATCTCAATCATAACACCAAGATTTCCAAATTGCAAAGGCAACTTGTAAAGCTTTTTAGGAGAGAAAATGTTCACTGTGGTACATCAGTGCACTGGTCTGTAAAAACAGTACAGCAGCAAATTCAGTTCACAGAGTGCTGTGATCATTTGTGTCTAACTGTCTTCTCTTTCATTGTTTTGAAATGATGTCTCTTTTATTGCTTTTAAACTCGCTGGGATAGTTTTTATTTTGGTCAAAACAAATAACCACTCCCCACCACCCCTAAAACAAAGCAATTCTGTCCTTTTTTGACTTTGTTCCCTGTATTTGTTTGGTTTGGAGACACTTCTACTAGCTACTTCAAGTTCTTTTCTAGCTTGAAATGTTGAAGGAGTGTTCAGAAATTTGCTTTGATGCTTAAGGCCTTTTTTTGATTGGAAGCCCCTTTGGTACAGAGTGATTCAGGATTTATTTCCAAAATATTGGAGTATTTTTTATGCACCAGTGCCTTGGAAAATTCTGTACCTGTGATATCCAGAAGGCAATTTACCTACAAGGCTTTCCTTATGCTCTGGTTTGACTTTTCCCTTCATAT
>JAAGAY010145105.1:11946-28600 GCA_011801015.1 Ardeotis arabs
TTTGGTGGTTTTTTTCTTTTTTTTTTGGGGGGGGGGATGTTGGGATGGGCTGTACCACTTGTCTGGTAGTAAGAAATTGTGCATAATTTGTTTTCTTTTTATTTTTTTAATTATTGTTCTTATTATTGCTTTTCTATTATTATCCTTTTAGTATTTATATATATTAAAATTATCTTTTCCTTTGCTGTCCTACTAAACTGTCTTCATCTCAGCCCACAAGTTTTCTTTTCTTCCCAATTCTCTCCCCCATCCCCAGGGCAGGGTGATGGAGCAGCGGTGTGGTAGTCCATTGCTAAACTATGATACAGGTGACAACAAAGCACTGCATACCCTGGCTGCAGTGAAGATGTTCTGGATTTAGAAGCATCCCAAAGAACCTGTTGGGTTTTTTTGTTTGGTTGGTTTTGTTTCTTTTTTTTTCTTTTTTGCTAAGCCCAGTGTCTGCAGAGATGCTGCAGGGCAGTGTAGAAGGAGCGTGCCCATAAATAAGGGGGGGGGGGAAGGGTGCACCCTTCTCGCTCTTATTGGCGAGGGGAACAGGGACATGAGTTGGAGGAACCGCTCCACTGCACAAAGTGAGAGTCCCCCTCGGTAGCTCCGTTCCCCAAGTGCAGCCCTTGCATGGGCTGGCTTAGGCCTCGGGTTTTGGTCTTTCATCAGCTTTGCACAGTCCTGCATTTTTATTTCACTGGGAGTTTGTTCTTTTAACCAAAGCTGCAGGCAAACGGGTCTTTCCGGTCTCAGGCTCAAGCTTCAAATCCATACTATGAGGAATACTTCACGTATGTGGTTTTGCTGGCTTTTAACCTAAATAAAGCCAACATGTGTCTCTTGACAGAGGTGCAGCTGCTCCCGGGGAGCCAGGGGCACCTTGTGATGGGCATGTGGGAAAAGCAGGTCCGCATGCAGCTCTGGGTGTTGGAAGGGAACAGTTACTCACCTCCAGTCCCCAAAGCTGCTGTCAACCAGCCGGATCTTCACATATCCAACCTCCACCTCAGCCTTACCTTGTCACAGAGAGGTGAGGCCTCAGCAGAGCTCAGTTCTTGATGTAAAAGCGACTTCCTGACCGGTGTCAGAGCTGCTCCCGGCGCAAGTTATGCTTGTGACCGACTGAGAACTGCCAGAGCATTGCCGCTCCTGGAACAGGTCCAGCCAGGCCCTGCTGAGCCCATGAGGTCTTGTAACACTGGGAAACGATGGGTTCCAGTTCATGATTCAGCTCAGGATCATGCCTGGTCTGGGAACACAGCTGTCTAGAGCCATGTTCTTCTCAAACCTTCTACTCAAACAGATGGCTTCAGCTCACTCCTGTTGTAGATCCACTGGATGTCTGAATGTCTAATATCTTCCCAGCTTCTTATTTCTAGCTAGGACCCTACCCACAGATGGTGCCTTGTTAGAGAAAGAGCTTTGGAGGAACACTCTTGAGCTCCCGTTGTAACCTAGGCATGGCGAGGGTAGGCCAAGGAGGCTCTCTGCGAGTGAAACCTTGTGCAGGCCTGGCCTTGGCGGGGTTCGGTGAGTGCTTGAGTAGGTTTGAGCTTGGTTTGTCCTCCAGCCACCCTCAACAGGCGCTTTTGCTTGGCCAGGGAATCCTTCTTCCATTGCAGCTGCCTCTCACTGTCGCCGCTTGACAGCTCCTGCAGCCACGGCCTCGAAGAGTGGTTGCGGAGAGCCGGAAGTATGAGAGTTTTATTATTATTATTAAAATTGCAGAGTAATTAATTGTAATTAAGAAAGATAAAACTTCAGAAGGAGAAGCACAGCAATTTCACTGGCAGCAGTTCCTCGCCTGCGGAACAAGAGTGCTAACACTCTTGTAATTCCTGGCTGTAAGGTTTTAACTTCGGGAAAGACCCAGTTACCTGCAGCCATGAGCATCGGCTCCATCCTCCTAGGGTGAGGAAGGGGGATTTGTGGGGTTTTTTTGTTTGTTTGTTTTTTTTAAGGAAAAGCATGAGGCACACAGGCTGGCCTCATCCATCGCATGTTACAGAGAGATGTTGCCGCAAACAGGCAAACTTTTGGCTGAACTCAAGCCCATCCCTTCCTCTGTGTTACAACAAAGTGTGCTCTGTCTCTAGGGGAATGGAGCCAGCTCCAAAGCACCCCCAAGCAAATCTTTGCCTCTGAGCCCAGATTTTACTTAAGTTTTTCTATTTCTTGAAGCCTCGCTGTGCCTTTAAGGCTGGCCCCAGCTGGGTTTGCTGCCCTGCTGAAGAGGATGCAAAATTAAGTTATGTGAGGCTCCTGCAGCTGAACCAGATGCGACTAAAACCGGCCTCTTTATGTATTCATGAGCTGTGTGGAAGAGAAATAAAAGGATTCATTACCACGCAAACTGTTACTAATGACATGTACCTGGTGCCGAGCACCTCTGGAAATCTAATGCGACACACTGGAGGAGAAAATGTATTCACTTTTCAGAGGCCGGCACTGAATGGAAAATTTCCCCTCCTTGGCCCTTCCTCATTCTGCATTCACTAAAAGAAACATTTACAATTCTTCTGCCATTATGTCCTACCAGGGCCTCTGCGCTTTCTGTCACGACCTTGATATTAGCTGAAAATTGGAAATTCGCTGGCATAGCAGAGGTGGGGAGGGCTGAGAATCAACTTACTCTGCCTCCTGGTTTGCCATGCACCAAAGAAAGAAAGAAAGAAGAAAAAGAATGGGGGGAGGGGGGGAAAGCAATGCTGAACTCTTTTTAACTAGCCAGCAGGAAAAGGCGGAGGACGCTGAGCGAGAAGGGATGGGAGACAGAGGGATAAATGTGAGCGGATGCAGTTCAGCACCATTTCACGGCCCTCGGTGGACGTTGCCTCTCTGCAATTGGTACTGATGATGCATCTTTGCCAGCGGCTGAGCCCTGCTATGCTTTGGCATCGCGCCGTCCTTTCCATAGTGACGTTGCCTCTAGAAAACTCCTCATCCCTTCGGAGGACCCGGTGTGGAGATACGCTTCCTCCAAGCTAATCCCAGGCCACTTTGCCTCTTCTTTCCCCAGCCTGGCTGCTCCTTTTCTTGCTCCCGGCTGTATTTGGGTAGTTAGTCAGGGCCTTTCTACAAGATTCGGTCCTAGCTGGGTGGCAATTCTTTAGATAAGGTTTGGCCTGGATGCTGGGGAGTTGTGGGGAGGGCTGAGGGTCTCAGCGATGTTTGTAGCATTCCTTATGTCTGGGTGTAGAGGGTAAATGTTCCCAAAATGGAAGGAGAAAGGGATGTTGGGTTCTGCTCTTGTGTCCCTGTACGCTAGTGTATCTCCAGTGCCTTCACTCAGGTCATTCCTGGTTTGCCCCAGAGCTGGTCCCCTAATTATAAATGAGACGTATTGCTTAATGAGAGAGCCAGGAGGATTTGTGCGTAAGGGCCAAGGTGGCAGGGAGAAGCAGCGCAGGAGACCATGGCTGGGGTGTGTGTAGGGAGGGAGCAAAACCACATGCCTATTTGCAAAAGTGCAGCTTGTAATTGCGTGTTTTAATTGACTTCTCTGTCAAGTGCAGTCTGCTGGTGCCAGTTTTGACCCCACTAAAACAACAGTGAGTCTGCACTACTGCTGTAATCCAATGCTTTTGCCAGTGGATTTTGACTCTCTAATGTTTGCATCTTAACAGAAAAGAGACTCTTTCTTTGTATGTTGGCTTTTTAGGAACACTTTTTGGAAGGAAATTCCAAAGGAAAATCCCCTTTTTCCCCTCCATCCCTTTCTTCTCCCCATTTCTGGCTGGCTGTGCTTCCCTCTCCCCTTTTCTCCCTTCTTAGACTCTGGTCCTGCCTTACTCCCATCCTGCCTCTCTTCGCTACCCCCGTCACTTGTCAAGTCACTTCTTATACACTTCATTAGCCCCTGTTCCCTTGTTTACCGAGGGGCGTGTGTATTAGTTGGAGAGCTTTCTAATTTAATCAAGGTTAGAGATGCAATTCCAGGTCTTGTTTGCCCAGCATGCCGGCCCTGCTCTCTGATTAATTCACAGGGCGTCAGATGTGCTGTTCTGCTTTGTTTGTCATTTTTCCCATCGCATCCTACTCCGTCCTCCCTGCTCCAGGTGCACAAGGCTGGGAAAACACTTGGGATGGAGAGAGCAAGCTGCACCCAAATACACAGGGACAAGGCTACATCGTGGCCTGATTTCTGCCTTCCTTGAGGTTAACGTGCAACAGCTATTGGAGCACCCTGAGGTGAAATTGGTGTAGGAAGGGGGACTATGGGACCACAAGGTCTCATGACCAGGAGCAAACTTGCCCAGAGTTCATGGGACGTAAGTCCCCTCTTCATGTCCCTCCGTACCAGGGAGGTCAAACCAAAACAGATGTCAAACAGTTGTCAAACACCTTGGTTGTGGGCAACCAAGCTGGAGCAAGTGGCTGGCCACAGTTCTGCCTCCTGTGGGATGCCAAAAACCTAAGAGGAACAGCAGCATTTGCTCTGATACTCTCTGCAAGTCACAAGTGCAACCCTCTGGTTCTATCTCCCCAAACCGGCAGTTTCCCTTTTCTAACCCAGCTTCTCTCCGTTGTCTGCAGGGAGAAGTGCTGGCTGCAAGAGAAAGGGTCATCTCCATCATTGAGGAGTGGGAAAATGGGCCCAGTGTAAAGACTTCTCCTCTGACAAGAGAACAGGATGGGCTTCAGGTCATCGGTGGCTGCTCCCATCGCTGCTGCTGTGCTGTAAATGCAATCAAAGGCAATGGAAGAGGAACATAAACCTTCTCCAAACCACCTCTCCCAAGCTGAGCTCAGCCCGCTGGCCTTCACAACATCCTGCTGCCTTTTTCATGCCTCCCTAGCAGGTAAGCTGTGGAGGGGAAGGGGGGATAAACTGAGTCAGCTGGGTTTTTGTGTGTTGAACAAGTTAAAATTGCGAGCGGATTCCTCCTTTCTGGGGTGGTTTGATGGCATCCCACCCGTTGGTCTTGTCCCCTTTCTTCTTACTCCCGGCATCAGATGGACGGAAGGAAGGTGAGGGGAGAAGTTAATAAATAAATGACTTGTGTCAGGGGTGGAAGAGGGAGCTGGCAAGAGCGTTACCGCTCCGATCCCTGTAGCGTTTCACAGCTGTGAAAAGCTGCTTTCTCCTGTTGCGGTGATTAGGCAGAACAGCGACCGCCCAGACAGGGTACTACCACCACCGCCCTGCCAGGAGGCAGGAGAGGGAGGCATCCAGCCCAACCTGGGTGTTTTGGAAGTGCTTGCATCCTCCCTTTGGAGGAAAAGGTGCAAGATCTCATTTTCCCCAAATCCTTGAAACTCATCTGACTGCACCAGGCAGGGGAGAGAACAGAAACCAGCTTCACTGTGAGCCTCTCACGCTCATTTTTTTGGGGCCAAACTTTTTGGTTTGAGTGATGGTTGGCAAATGGAGATGGAGTCTGGTGCTCGGCTCTCTGGGGAGCTCAGGCTTTGTCTTAAAATTTGGATTTCCTGGTCTGAAAATCTTCCTGCCTGTTTCTGTCCCCACCACCAAATTTCTTGATCGTGTTGGGTCACAATTCCGGGATAATGGCTCTCAGCTGCGTCTGAACCAGAATCAAAACCCAAGCTCCGTGCGGTTGTCAATCCAACCTCAAATCAAAGCCCTACCAGTGAGATTTTACATCTGTGGGCCTTTCCCATCATTGAAACCCAATGAGTTGAGGGGGTTGTGACAAATCGCTGATCCAAATCATCCTCTGCATGGGATTGACATGCACATCCAGAGCTTCTACCAGCAGTCCCTGCTGGAGAGGAGGGTCAGGCCCAGAGAAGCCCCTGGCCCCTCAAGCAGCCACCTCCTTCCTGTAGGACAAAAAAGGAGAAAATAGGAGGAGGAAGAGCTGCATTATCTTAGTAAAATTTGTGTTACCACGTGCATTTCCTTCCCAAACTGCTCTAGCTATATCCTCTGTCCAACCATCCACACTGGTGGGATGCAGCCACCCTTCTTTGCTTCTGCTCAGCGCACCCTGAGCCGGAATTAATGCTGCGTCCACATGAAGAGGCTTTATTTCCATACACTGGCTGTTGACTGCATCTTGTGCTATGGCTTTCTGGAGTACAAAGTGAGTGTGAACCATCACTACCCTGACTCGGTGGCATTTTGCAGGAGCTCTGGGAGAGAACTGGGTCCTTTGTTTGCCAGGCAGCATTAAAGTATTATTTTGCATAAAGATGAGCATGGCAAGGCATCACCTGGAGGTGCTGACAGAGGTTTCAAAGATCTCTGCTGCGTAGATAGTCTGTTTGCATGACCTGTTTTGCACATGAGCATCCATTACCTGGGTGTGATGCCAAATATTTGCCAAACTGGGGAATCCCATTTGAAAACAGCAACCCTGGCTGTCCCTTGACTCCTTACTGGGGAAATAGATGGATTTGCACTGTGATTTCAGGCCTGAACTGCAGAAATCACCGTCTGTGATGTGTTGGGGGAGTTCCTCAGTGGCAAAACAGGGATAAGCTTACTGAAATAGCGTCCTGGGTAGCTGTAGGAATTAAGTGTCCATTGGCCCTACGCTGTTGTACTGGGAAGCTGTGAAATCCCATTGCACCTCGATTCCTCCTCTACAAAGCAGGGCTATGTAGTGTTCTCATCTGCCATGGAGGTGCTGCATGATACCACTTAAGACTGAGATGCATTGATAGACTTAATAATTAACTGGGATGTTCCAGAGGTTCGTAGGTGTGGGATCTTTGCCTGGGAGCTGCAACCCCAGAGAGATACAGGAACATACAGGAACTGCCCAGCGGCAGTAATGCTCTCAACCTCACCGTACAGGTAGGATTGCAGGGAAATGGAAAAGGACAGTGTAATTTTAAGGACTGCCTTGGATTGTTTGTGATTACTGTCCCCAAATAATGGGGTAGAGAGGGAATGGGTTTTTATTTCTAGGGAAGATAGGTGTGGGATGTCTAGGGCACTGACACTAGGGTGTGGGCTGGGTGGCCTGACCTCACCCCTAGGGAAGGAGGAAAAGTGATTAATTTTAAACAAGGGTTGTGCAGGTTAGGGTGAGAAAAGGGGAGGGAAAAACAAAGGGGAGAAGGATGGAGGAGAGAGCAGGGAGCCAGAGTGTTGGCCACTCAAATTTCAGGGCTCTCAGGGAAAAGCAGAGCCCTGAACTATTTTCCCAGGCTGTGAGAAGGCATCACAGCTGGCTTCCCCCCCAGCCCAGGCCAGGAGGGAGAGTCTGAAGTGGTGCCAAAGTCTTAGCATTTGTAATGAAAACGGGAGGTGGAGGGGTTACAGCCAGGCTCTCCCTGGCTGGAGCAGAAAGATGAGACTTTCCCCGCGTGCAGCTGCTCACCACATTGCCCGGCTCGGGAAAAAAACAATGTCAGGAGCCTCTGACAAGTTATCAGCTGTGGTTAAAAGGAGGTGACAAGTGAGGGAGGCAGCCCGGCCAAGCAGACCATAAATGCAGGTGTTACCGAGGAATTATCGCCTTCCCCGCAGCCTGGGCAGGAGTAAATCAGCCCTGCTACCATGTCGTTTGGGGCTGAGGGTGCTCAGAGCCAGCAGGGAGTTTTAGGCCAGGAGTGGACTTGGGGAGTAGATCCCAAGCTATGTTGTTTGACATGGATCACTTCCCAGTCAGGATCCAGGGGCTTGGTGGGCAACTGAGGGGCTAAAAATGCACCAGCTATGAAAAACCTCCAGGCAGTTCCCATTTTATTAGCCAAAGCAGAAGGAAAAGACAATGATTTCCTCTCCTCCTTCCTTCTTTTCTCTTTCCATATTCAGTTAGTCTCTGCCCCTCAACAGGGAACAAGAAATCCTGCTCCAAGAATCATTTATCTACTTGATGTTAACCCCCTTCTTCAGCCCTGGGCGAGGTGGAGAGCAGGACGGCACCCAAAATCTGTGGGACACGGCAGGGAGCAGCAGCTTGGCCGTAACCCACGGTATTTTATTCTTGTGTGGGCTAAACCCTTTGGTTCTTGGCTCTGAGTCATGAGTAGGTCAGTGGATGTCTGGGTTTTATCTGATTTTCCCCCCTGTCATTGCTTCACCCCTCAGCTTCCCAAGCCACAAACTTGTGACTTTGCAATGTTTGGTCGCAAAACTGCACGGTCCTGGAGTCAGCTTCTTGGAAATTAGGCCTGATTTAGTCAGCCACTCCTATTTTTGATAGCGTGGAAACCGCTTCCAGCTCGTCTCCTCGCTGTGCGTTCAATTTCTTTCTTCCTTCGACAGATTTATTAATTTCTAATCCGCCATTTGCTAGTGAGATCTCATTGGGGATACAGCAGCCGCACAGGCTGGCACGCGCAGGGGTGGCAAATCTCGGATGCCAAGAGACCTTGGCACCCTTGAGCATCATGGTTTGGGATCTTTGTGCTGAAGGAGGGCTGGGCCTCTGTGACACGGCCAGTTCACCCCCTCGTCCCAGTCACCCCATCAAAAACTCAGTTTAGCTAATTACTACACTCCCTGTGTATATCTCTATGCTCAGGCTCTGCTTTCGATCGCTGTAGCTGCTCTGTGTTCTTGGATTACACAACAGCCAGCACCAGGTGTGGAAGAGCCGGCGATCGCACATTGCATCTCTCTGCCTCTGGGATGCAGAGCCTGTGCTGTGCGGAGCAGGTGCCCAACGTCTCAGCGTGTGACCATCCCCACATTGTTCCCAGGGACTTGTCTCCACCTTAGCCCCATCCTCCCCTTGCAGGCATTCATTCCTTGTGGGAGCTGTCGTTTCCCCAACGCTTATGACTGCTTCTAGCTTTGGAAATCTAATTTCCAATTGGCAATCCATCAGTGTGGCATGGCTGGGCTGTAAAACCGTCCTCCAGGCCTCCCAGACGCCCCTGGTCTCAATAGTAAGGCTCCTCTGCCCTCCGTGGGGAGGATGCTCGCCCGGCGGGGAGAGACGCTTTGTTCCTGAGCGAGCGTAACCGAAGCCACCGGAGCAATTCCCGGAGAACAGCATCGCACGGTGGGACGATGGCCGGGAACAAGCTCCCCAAGGAGAGGGGGAACAAAAGGACCAGCACACCGGGGTAAACTTTCTGAAGCCAGAGCTGGGCTGTCTGGCCAGATCATTGCTGTGATTTTAGCTGAATAGCAGCAGCGTTGCTCATCGGAATTTCACAAAGAGCAGCGTTTCCAGGGTAGAGATCTGCCTGCATTTGTGCACAGAGGAGTCACTTGTGTAATTATCTGTTTTAGCTGCAAGTCTGTGGATGCGTCGGAAATATCTTGAGCACAGCAGACAGGACTGGGTACTGTGGGAGTCGAGGAGAACATGCTTATGTGTGATGCCGTCGTCTGTTTTGAGCAAGTCTGGGGGAATGAGTGGAGAATGAGTGGCTGTGGGCTCTGAATAGTGTGGGAAGGAGCCTCTCCGTGCTTCTCTGCCTCTCACCTGCTGGTGCAGAGCTTCTCAGGAGCATAAGGAGAGGTCGCGGGCTCGTTACACAATGTCCTACGCTGCCTCTGCAGCACCGGATGCTGAGGGTAGAGGAGGAAAGATATCACAGCAGCAGAATTGCCAAGGCTGCTGCAGGATTGCTGCTAACAGACCCATCACAAGGGGTTAAAGGCTCATCCAGGCTTCGCCCTCCTCTTTCAAGCCAGCAGAGAAGTGGCGACCGTGCTGAGCTTGAGTTTCACAAGCAACTCGGGCTATAAAACATGATCGTGTCTCCTGCCCTGATTGATGGTTCCAGTGAAAACACCGGGCAGATTGGCCCAGAGGGGATCATGTTCTCAAGGGCGCAGCCGGCTGACATCCTATCCCTCCTCGCAAGCCCAGCGACGAGCTGGGACTGGTTGCGCTTGTCCCACTTATTACCCATCTGGGGACGGAGGACGAAAGAGGAGCGGAGGGGAAGCAGCATCCCTCTGGTGCTGGAGCATCATGCCCGGGTGGGTCCCTGTTGGTCAGCCGCCGGCAGCAGCACAGGGGAAGGTTTTGTGGTCCCCAGCCCTGGGCCGTGAGACATGCTGAAGGAAACCCTCTTCTCCAACATAGTTTGCAGCAAATTTGGGGTGCCAGTCAGCCTGCTATGGAAAACTACCTTCCCATTTAGCCCCAGGACTATCCCAGTGGCGTTCCCAGTATCTGTATGGGTAGCTGCACCATGGTGTATAGTTAAAAAAAATTCCTCCATAGCAACCCCAGTGAGCGTGCAGGTAAACGTTGAAAGTCACCAGCTGCAGAGGTGTGGTGTACAAACCTGGAGGAGTTACCGGGAGCGGGGGAATCGGCTGTTCGATAAAGCAGAGGGTGCTAGCACGGCTCCTGTGATGCCAGCATCCTTTTTGGGCATAGCCAGGCCACCCTGGGACTCATTTTGCTGAACAGTATTGGTGTGTAACCCCTCAGCAACAGCCACAGAAGAGCGAGCTGCAAAGAAAAGAGAGGCAAGGGCAGCAGGCATGTTTCTAGAGACTTGGGGCTGAGAAAACAAAGCTCACAGCTGGATGCTGGGCAGCTGGAGGGGGAAACACTGGGGCTGTTCCACTGTACAGGTTGGCTGGGGCCTTCTCTTTGTCCGTACTTCCAGATCGCAGCGCTCAGACAGTTACAGCAGCCTGGTGTCGCACCGCCTCTGTCCCAGCAGCGGGCTTTGCATGCAGGAATGACCCCGCTTTGCATGCTTACAGAAAGCGTTTCTCCTTGGGAGCCGAATGCTACCCAGAGCCACTTTGCAAGCGGAGGGTTAAGGGGAGTGCGGCTGTCTCTTGTTTCCCCCCAAGTCCCCTGCAGAGAGTTAGAGAAGGGCTCCTTGGCCAAGGCAAGGCCTTCATAGCGGGGGGGTGATGTCAGGGCCTGGGAGGCAGGCCCAGCTGTCTCCAGCCATCCCGCTGCCACCCCCGGATTAGGGCCGGGAGAGGGAGGGGGACACGCATTCCTGGGGGACAGGCGTCACTTTGGCCTTGGCCTCCCTGCCTGTGCAGCTCCCCCACGGATTGATGCGCGTGGGTTGTATTCGAAGCTGCATGGCCCCTGTGACTGCTGCCTCTGCCCCACCCGCTCCTCCATGGGACCCTGAAAAGTTTGGGTGCAGGGGAGAAGGGGTTGCGAGGTTGGGGGGGGACACACAAGGGAGAAATGGGGGCGCTGGCAGTGCGTGGCGATCTCAGCCCCAGCTTTTTGGCTTTCACCCGCTTCCTAGAATCCCCTCGCGTGCCACCCACCGTCCCCGGGCCAGCAATGGGAGTGGAGGACTGGGAAGCCCAACCGCCGTTTCGTTGTTTGCTGGGGGGATCTGTTATTTCCCAGGCTCTGTGCTGCTGTGCCTCGACTGTGCACAGATCGCTGCTGTGCCTCGACTTCCCCATCTGCTGAGTGGGAAGGCAACACCTCCCTGCCACAGGGGTTCGGGACGCCTCTGTGAGTACTGAGCTGCTCTAAATGCATTCACTGCGCCCAGCCCGGTGGCAGAGGCCTTGTCTGAGCACCCAGCTGTGACATCCAAGGACCAGGCTGTGCGCTCAGAAGCTCGGGGAAATTTTGACCCAGCAAGTCTCTCTGGGAGCCCAAAGTCAGATTAATCCTGCTCCCTACAAGCCCCCAGACTCTGCTGTGCGCTTTTAGGGTAGGCACCAGGCTGGGATCCCCTTTGCTTGCGTTGGTTGACCCTCACTGGGATGCAGATGCGATGCTGAAGCTCCCACAGATCATTCCCATAGCCATCACCAGTTTATCCACGGAAGGAGCACTGGTTTCCCCACTGAGACCCATCACTGGGGCTGATCCCTTCCCTTTCCCACCCTCTCTTGCATCCCTCATTTTTGGGGCGTTGCCTATTTTCACAGACTGGGGAAAAAAGCGAGCGGGGAGCTGCCGGAAGGGTTGATCTCACGTTGATTAAATGTTTTGGATGGCACGGGTAGACGATGCGGGGAAAATTGATTGTTCCTGGCGGTTTTGCCCGCCTGGCACTGTGAAGCAGGCACCGAAATGTCAGGTTTGTGATCTCAAATAGACGATGACGATGCGGGGCGGGGGTAAAAACACCAAAGGGTGGGGTGGGGGAGAAAAATCTCAAACAAAAACAACGCTGGAGTGGGGCTGCCTCTGTGATAATATTAATAATTGGGGGAAAAAAAAATCCATGTGAGGAAGCTGCTGTTTGTAAGGAATTTTCTGGGTGCTGTGTACACGCAGATGCCTTATCGCTGAAGGATGAAAAGTAGCAGCTGAGATGGTACTGCAGATACATTTTAAGCACCCGAACGCGGGGCTGGGGAGGGGGGGGATGCTGTGTGAAGGCGAATCACTGTGCCAGGGCTGGTGCTGAGCCTGGGGAGGTAGGTTGTGAGGACAGGAGCAGGATTTGGGGGGTAACCCCCCCACCAGGAGAGGAACTGTGGGTGCAAGTGGCCTCCAGGCGCGAGGAAACGGTGATGTGAGGGAAACCTGTCCGTCCCTGCGGCCGTGGTGAATGAGGTTTGAGCTTTGGGAGGCAGGTGATGATGATGATGCTGTGGCATTTGGTGGCCAGACACGGGACTATAGCTGTTTGCCTGCACCCAAGGGGAAAGGGATGGCGAGCGCTCCCCGGTCCATGGGATCCAGCCGGGCAGATTGGGGAGCACTCGCATCCTCCCTCTTGTCAGGTCTGGTCCCGAACCATCCAGCTCGAGGCGGAAAACTCTGCCTCATACTGCCCTCTGCCTCTCCCCAGCCCTGGGGGGGCTGACGTGCCCAGGCGAAGCGGGGGGTTGGGAGCAGTGGGGGCTGCAGCTGGCAGGGGAAGGGGTGGGAGGGAGCAGCTTGGTGGACAGAGATGTTTCCCCTTAATCCCCAGCCGCTCTGGGCCAACTTTGCTGTGGTTCGCCACTGCTGCCAGAAACCCCGTTTATTCACCTTCCGAGCCAACCTCGAGGCCTTCAGACAACAGCAAGTAATTTATCTCTTGGGGGGGCTTCCCCGGAGAGATGGAGGAGGAGAGAGACGCCGAGCCAGGCTCTGCCGCCGGCTGCGCCGGCTGCCTTCACCTGTTCCTCTTCTCAAGCAGCCTGGCTCCAAAATAATTCAAGCTCCCAGACAAGCGCTCCCAGGGGTAAGCTGAGAAATGCTGGGCTGGGTCCGATCCTCATCCCCGTGCCAAAGCTTCAGAGCTCCCACCGCTGCGCCCTGAGGCCAACCCACGCCTCCCAGGATGGAGGAAGAGGCACCCGAGCCTGGGAGGAAGGGACCAAGGTGTCCTCAGGTGCCCTGGGCAGGAGGGTGCTCTCCTCTGGAGGGCTGTTCCTGCCATTTTTAACTGCAGGTTGTGCAAAGGAGATGGGGGGGGAGGGGTGGTGGTGAGGGGCTTTCTGGCCCTGTATTTGTTTTCCAGGATTTTCTTCTGGCCCCAAAGAGTGCAAGTCACATCTTCCAGCTGAGCCTGAGGGCTGTGAATCCCCTCTTTATTTGTTTTAGCTGGAAGCTGACATCCCACTGTATTCTCATGACTCCAGGACCTGGGGCTTTAGCAAAAAATGTTAAATATTAGAAGACACGCTGTAACTTTGCAGCATTTTTGGAGTGGATGGGGAGCACGGGTGCTTGCTGTGGCCCTTAAAATTGCTGTTTGCTGAACGGGGCTGACATGCTTCAACCCTCTCCCCCTTCTTGCTGGTCCATGTTTCTTTGCTTGCTTTCTCCCGGCTGCGCTGTGGGAAATTCCGGCTCTCGAGCTGAACCCTGCGGCTCTCTCCTTACTCCCCACCAGTTTAAACCAACTCTCTTACCCCCGCAGCTGTTCCTCCCAGTCCCAGACCCTACAGGCTCCCAGTCCCAAGCCCCCGTGGATGCACAACCCCAGTCTTGCAGCCCAGTGGGAGCTGTGGGGTCGCTGGTTTTCCCTGTCTGCGTTGAACGGGATAAAGACCACCATCTGCTGCTAAGTCCTTGTACTGCAAACGTCTGCCCGGACCCCTGAGGATTTCTCTGCTCTCCCAAAGCCACGAAGGCTGGAAGAGGCAGAAATGGCAAGAAGAGAGGAATAACATGAGGCAGAAAGAGAGAAAAAACAGGCTGAGGGGGTTTCCATCCCCCTAGAAACCCATCTCGGGATGCTCAGGACTTCTGGTGCCGCCCTGTGTCACCTTTTTTTTTTTTTTTTTCCTCTCCCTTGCCACCCCCTCACCCCTGTGTCTCTTTTCTCCTCCTCATCCTTTATTTCCAGGGATGGAAAAATAGAAAGACGCAGGCTGTGGGCAAAAACCAGTCCCCGGAGGTGGAATAGGTGTTGCCAGGCTGTTGCTGCCCCAGGACCGTCAAGTCCTGCATGGGGAGGAAAGGGAGCACGTTTTGGGTGGGGGGGGCTGATTCAGTGGTTGCTGTCTCCATACTGGGCAGGGGATGCACTCTGTAAATAGGGACATGGCGGGGGTTATGAGAGGATTGCATGCAAACCCCCCCCCCCCACTGGCGTTGGGGGTTCAAAAGGTTTTTCAGCCTTGGGGATTTCTGCAGCAGCACAGCTCAGGGGGCTTTGTAAAGCTGGGCTTTGGCTCGGGCCCATCTTTAGAGATAAGCTTTTCCCTTTATCACACAACCATCCCTGGCTCTTCCCTGCATCCTGTAGCATCTGTGTCATGAGTTTCTTCCAGCCTCTCCTTGGGAAACAAGGTGAAACCCCTCCACAAAGTGTGAGACACTCGCCCAGCACCCCCTTGGCACCAGCAGAAGGTAAAACCAGTCTCTTGAATTGTGTTTGGTACTGGCTGGGCAGATCTGCCCCTAGGACACTGTATCTGGGATTTTTTTTAGGAGAAAATCAGGCAGGCCGGGAAAAGAGGGAGCCCCAAGGTCTCCCCCGAACCAATTTGCTGAAAAGATGGGCACAGGAGGGGTGGCAGCCTGTCAATAGGTCCCGGCTGGGGAAGGAGCCTTCGGCCTTACCCGCAGGTGGGTGCTGCAGTCACTGCCTGGGCAGCGCTGTGAAGGGACCCCAAAATCTGGGATGGGAACAGGGAGACCCCCTCTGGAGCAGGGATGCGGCTTGGGCTGCAGGATTTACCTTCGAGGGGTGCTGCTTTTGGGGGGGGGGTCAGATCCTGTAGGGTAAGAGCAGGATTCACCCTCTGTGGGGAATCTGCTGCTGAATCTGGCTTGTGTGGTTTCCCAGGGTGCTGGGTAGGAAAAGGCATTGCGCTTGGGAAGCAGAGATGGGATTTTGCGAAGCGGGAAGGCAACCCAAGCTCCAGCCCCTTTCCAGGCCTCATGTGCTGCGAAGCAGCACCCCTGTTTGGTCATGGTCCTCATGGGATGCAGTGCCGGGGTTTCCCCATCCTGTGCCCAGCCTTGAGCTGCAGCCGTTCCCAACGTGTGCGTTAAGAGTGGGGAGTTGCAGATGTTACCTCAGAGAGTTAAACGTGTTAGGAGAAAAAAAAAATGCAATGTCAGTGAGGCTAAAATTAGGCCAGGAATTGCATCATCATGGTCACTGCCTCTCCTGTTCGTTCTGGGGAATTTTTAAGTTGCCCAGAAAGGCAGAAGCATCCCTGCTGGGTGCTGAACAAGGTGGATGTTGCTGTGCTGGTCTCCCTACGACAGAGCATGCTGCCCGTCCTCTCCCGCTCCCGTTTTATACCCCCATGGACAAAGACATCCACTGGTCCTTGGTTTCGTGCTTGATTTTCTGTGCTTTGCTTTAAAGCTGAGAATTTGCTGTCTCACCGCCTGTTCCTCACCCCTCAGCTCGCGGGCTGCTCCGGATGGTTTGTGTTAGCACCCCTGCACAGCCTGGGGTGGCCGGGAAGGAGTTTGGGCTCGGTCCAGGAAGCATCATACTTGCTCTGGACTCTGGTAACGATGTACCCAATGCAGGATGTCAGAGGGTTTGATCTGCCAATTAGCCTCAGCCGGGGCCGCTAACAGGAAGCAGATGGAGCTGCGTGTTATCCGAGGGGAAAATCTGCCACTTCCCAGAAAGAGCCTGGCTCAGCCTCCCACCCTGCTCCTGCCTTGGAGGACAGATACCTGAGCGCTTCGGGATGCCATGCGGGAGCTGCGTGCAGGAATGGGATTGAATCCCTACCAGGGATGCTCCAAACCTGTTGCCTCTCTTTACTGGACCCCGTGGGATTGTGCAGAGCCCCTATGCCCTCCCCAGACCCATTTCCCCATCCCTCCATCCCTGTGGATTTGTTTTCCCCATCCCGGCGGAGAGCGGAGAGCTCCAGGAGCATCCGAGCAGGCAGGGAGAGCCTGGGGGGTTGCTGCGAAAGCCCCTGCCTCTCCCAAACACCCACCAAAGCATTTATCAGCTTCAAAAAGCCAACTGTTTAAATAGCATTAGGGCCCTGATTTAAAGTCACAAAAGCCATGAAATTCAGAGTTAAGGCTAAAAAAAATCCACTAGACACTCTGGCCTTGAGTCATAAAAGGCATGAGCCAAAGGCAGCGGCTCGAACAAGCGCTGGGTGCTTTGGCCATGGCTCTGGATCGCCGGGCGAGGGGGTGTGAGAGCCCTTAATGAGATTTAAAGGGACTGAGGGGCTGATTGGGGAAGGGTCGGGGAGCTTTGGGGGGCTTAGCCCAAGTTGGGCAGCAGGAGGTGACGTGGTAGAATGGGACGTGGCTTGGTCCCACCTGGACGATTTCTGGGGATTCGGAGACCATCCCTGACATTGGGGTGGGGCGGGTCCTTTCCTTCTTGCTGTGGAAGTTTTGGGGGTTTTTTTTGAGTTTTGGGGGTTTTTGAGGTGATTTTTTTTTTTTTTTTTTTG
>JAAGAY010145105.1:28620-57107 GCA_011801015.1 Ardeotis arabs
TGGGCTACAGTGCTGGTGTCTTTTTTTTTTTTTTATAGGAACATGATTAATTTTTCTATTATAAATAAGAATGGTCTACACTGTGGATGTGTCATACATATTTTAGGCTGCTAAATTTACTAACTCCAAGATGAATTGTTATGTATTAACTTGGAGCGTTTAGATCTTGCTGACATCTTCATTTGGACAGAAGAAATGTCATGCATATAAATTGTATGTCGACATTTATTTCACGAGGGTAGTTACCTAGCTAGTGGTAGCCTGCAGAGTGAAGGCTTGTCGAAAATAATCACTTCCAGTTCTCATTTTGTTGAAGTTAAATAGTCTGAACAGGGGAAAACTTGTTCACGCTCTTTTAATCTTCACATTATTACGGTGTGAAAAGCAAGCGTATAAATAAGAGGAAACTGAAAACAAATCAATAGGATAACATATTGAAAAACAGAAAAATGGTTTCTGGAGAAGATGAGATCATCTTCCAATTAAACACCGCTTGTTTAGCATTGGGGTGTGTGGTTTTTTGTTTGTTTTTGGTTTTTTTGGGGTTTTTTTTTTTTTTTTTTTTTTTGAGCTGGACCGCTACATGCCTTCCCAGTATGCAGCATGAGGATGCTTTGTAGTCACCCAGATTATATTGAATTAGGTTCCTAAATCGTTCCTGCCTTTCTCATCCTCATTTGAGAGGACTGTGTTAGTTTTAGCAGAAAATATAAAGCTGGGATGTTTTTATTTTGTTGGCTTTTTGTTTGTTTGTTTGTTTTTCTCTCTGGGATGAGTGTGTGGTGAGCAGGGCAGCCAAGAGGCTGATTTTTGGGAGGGGTTCTGCAGTGTGAATGTGTGTGCAGAGGCAGATCTGTGGTAGCCTGGGTGCCCTGGTTTGTCTGTTGCAGATGAGAAGAGCAGAGAGGTGTTTTCCTAAGACATAATCTGTGTACACCGGGGTCAGTTGGCACTGGGTGCAGCAGCGTGAAGGGAAGCACCTGCAGTTGGGTCCCCAAACCAACCAGAGCTGCTAGAACAAACGTCAACAGCCTGGTCAGATGCAGAAGCAGCAGTTTTGGGGCCTGCCTTACTGTTCCCGTGTATTCTTATCATGTTGCAGGCTCTAAAGGTGGAATCACAGAACGGTTTGGGTGAGAAGGGACCGTTAAAGGCCATCCAGTCCAATCCCCTTCAAGGAGCAGGGCACAGAATGCACGTGCAGTCTAGCTCTTTATTTGGCAACAGTTTGAAGAAATAATTCATAAAAGAACATAAAAGTTTTTTGTAATTTAATTTATTGCTAATTTTCTCAGTTAAACCAGGATTCACAGTCATTCACACAGCTCGTTCTTGACCTGTGTGCTCCATACCAGCCCGAGCACGGCCAAGATCAACACTGAATGCTTGTTACAGCAGCCTCGGCAGGGTTATCTGCGCTGCCTGCAAATCCTGCTAATTGAACAGTTACTAATTGCAGGTGTTACAAATGTATACATTTCTAAATTAGAAATGATCCTGGAACGATGCAAGACTCTGTGTCTAAGAGCCCTTTTCCTGTTTGCGTCGCAGGACCCAGGCGGTGAGACCATGCTGCCGGAGGGGCAGAGCCTGCGTGGGTCACAGCACCCAGGGACACAAAGAGCAGAACTCATTTCACTTCTTAACGTGGCAGCTTGCAGCGCCTCGGCCGTGAGCCCGTGTCAGAGTGCAGCTCCCCGGGACGGCAGTGGGGTCCCGGACAGAGCACAGGAGGCTGGGAAACGTATCTTGCTCTAATTATTGCTAATTATTGTCTTGTTGCTGTCCCAGCACCTCCTACTAATACTTAATCCCTTCAGGGCAGGGCAGGGGGGTGCTGCATCCCCCTCCGTAGCTTGTGCAGGAACTTTCCTATTGAAACAGCTGCTCTTAAATCTTTCCTCTTCCTCCCAGTGGATGTACAAGGGTGGGAGCAGCAGAAGCATGCGCTAACCGATGGGAAGCACTGCAGGTAGCCTGGCCTTGCCACAGGTAATGGGACAAGAGGACCAAGTGGGATGGTGCTGCTGCCGCCGCCTGATGTCTGAGCTCAACCGGAGACGTTTGCAAGGTAACGGGCAGGGAACCCAGCCATGGGTTCAGGGGGTGAAATAAAGCGCTTACGCTGATTTCTAAGCAGCACTGCACTCGCAGCTGCCCTCTCCTGGCACAATGCGTCTTCTGCCAAGTTCTCTTAGATCCCAAAAAAAAAAACCTCTGGGGCTGTTGCTTTGCTCTTGCTCAGGAACAGGGAGAAAATACAGCCCGGGGCTCCCAGCACATCCATCTCTGGTTTTAAACCAGCCCAGCTTTCCCAGGCCTGGGAACAGGCAGCGCTTAACAGCCAGGGTGCAGCTCACACGCTGCTGGGCTAAGGGAGGCCACGGGGACAGAGAAGGGCAGGACGCTGCTGTTTACCGGCGACTGGGCCAGGGCCAGTGTCATAATGCCCTTCTCTTGCTTTAACTCCAGCTCTGAGAGGGAACTGCGCTGGAGCTGGGAGGAAAAGGGAACTCAGGGTCCAGGTATGCTTCTGCAACCACACCTCCAACCACCCCCAAAGTAATTAACTAAGCGTGCTTACATGATTAAGTAAACAATAAAGATTTTTGGGTGTTTTTAATTAACAATTTAATAATAGAATTTTTCTTTAAAAATAAAACCAAAGCTTGTCACGTTAACGATCAGTAGATTTAAGTGCTTTTCAAAGGTCGTAGCTGCGAAGCCACTTTGTGCGTTGAGGATCAGTAGTACGGGCGCGGGGCTGGGAGAAGGCATCACTGCATGTAGGCGTAGCGCCAGTCCGTCAGCGGCACGTGCGTTTCTTTGATGGCCTGGGGAGACGTCCAGCGCAGGATGTAGTGGGGGCCACCAGGTTTGTCATTGGTGCCTGTTTCGGAAGGGAAGCGAGCGTCGGTGAGCAGGAGATGGAGAGGGGATTTGCGGCTCAGCGTATGGCCGTGCAGGTAAATGCCCTCCTGACAGGGGTTTTTGGTCTCACCTGAGATGCGGGAGCCTCCAAAGGGCTGCTGAGCCACTACCGCGCCTGTCGACTTATCATTGATATAGAAATTGCCGGCCACGTTGCGCAGAAGGTTCCTGGCTTCGTCGATGATCTTTCTAAGGAGGGACAGAAACAGCTGTGCCGTAACACAACGGCAGAAACTTCTGCGGAGGCCTCAACCCTGCTGTAGCAATTAAAATTGCGCAAAAACGGTGTTTGTGTTTCTTTGCACACATTTCCAGGACTGCACATTGTTTAACACCCAGTGAAAGAGGTCCTGCATACTTAAAACTCAACTAAATTATCCCAATTTTGTTTTCTTTTAGTTTGTTTCTCTTTTTAAGTTTTATTGGTGTAAAATGAAGGTGATTATAACTTCAGGATGTTCCCCTTCAAGGTTACACTGCTCTTAAGCAGCAGGAGGGCTGGGGATGCATCCTCCTGTACGGTCTAAGCATCACCATTGGGAAAATTTCTCAGCAGAAAAGTATTTTTGGGCTGAGAAACTACCTTAGCTGCATCCCCTTCCCTCCTCTGCAGAAGGAGGGTTAAAAGCAGTGTTAACTTGCTGGGAAATGCTCTCTCTCCTCCTCACTGTGCAGTGCAGGGTGCTGAAGAGAAGCGAGATAGATGGCTCACCTCAGAAAAAGCATCTTTGCTGTCTGGGGATTCCATACGACAGCGGAGAGTTTAGCACTTACTTCTCCTGGGCAAAGAGTGCCCCCGTGAGGCCATAGGGCGTTGTGGTGTCGATGAGCTCCAGGACCTCCTTGTACCGCTTCTCTGGGTAGACGTACACTGTGAGAACAGGGCCAAAAATCTCCTGTAGAGCAAAAAAAAATTAAAGCACTCAGTGGGGACAGCCTCCAAAAAATAAGTGGTGGGTGCTTCAGCACCCCGTTAGCTAAAACAGCGATGAAGAGGAAGGTCCCCGCGCCAGCTCTCCGCACAGCGCTGGTCACCCCAGCTCCACACACCCAGCAGCCATCGCGGGATGGGGACCACTCTCACCTCCTTCATGATGGGATCCCGCGGGTCTTTGCTCTCCACGATGCATGGCTCAACAAAGTACCCGACGCTGTCGTCACAGCCGCCTCCTGCCAGGATGGTGAGGTTGGACGACGACTTGGCATGCTCGATCCATTTCTTTATCCGGGCAAAAGACTGAGAAAAGGAAATAAATAAAAAAAAAAAGAGTGTGGGTTCAGGGGTCTAAAAGGAGGTTTGGGCAGCTCCTCTCAGGAGGAGTTCTAGTGCTCCTCCAGCTCAGAAGGAGGGCTGGGAGCTGGAAATACACTGCCAGGTGCTCTGAACTGTAAGTCTGAGATAGTGTCTCAGTAAAATAAACCCTTTTCAAGAAAGGCAATGACTAAGCATGCAATACTCCAGGAGGGAGCAAACGAGGGCTGCTAATCAGCTCTAACTGATCACTGATAGTCATACTTTGCTGTAAGCAATTAAAAAAACCACCAACCCATTTACCCAAACACTAAATGAAAGGCTGTTACCTTCTTGCCCTAGGAGAGGTGAGCTCACCTTGTCGTCAATCACTGCCGAGAAAAATGTCCCAAAGTCCTGGGCGGGCTGTGGGAAGCCAGAAAGGAGACAATGTCAGTACACACTGTGCCAAAAAAAAAAAAAAAAAAAAAAAAAAAGAAGGGGGGGATAGAGGGGCGGTGGTGGGGAGAACTAGTGGATAAAAAGCTCAGTTCAATAGGAATTAGCAGCCAGTTACCGCAGTCTCTAATCCCATCAACCACCCGCTGAGCCGCAAAGCCCTTCAGCAGCCCAGCAGCTCCGCTCACGTCTCCCACTTTGATCTTCCCGTGCTCCTCCAGCAGTTTCTCTTTGATCTGGGGCCACAGCGAGTCCGGGGCGTAGAGGCGGGAGCAAGCTGAGCATTTTTGGCCGCCGTACTCGAAGGCCGAACGCAGGGTCCCGTTCACCACGCTGTCCACGTTGGCCGAGCTGTGCACCAGGTGGAAGTTCTTCCCACCGCACTCTGGTGCCAGAGAAGGGAGGAAGAGGGGCAAGTGAGGTTGTCAGGGCTGTGCCACCTCCAAAAAGCACAAGCTACAGCCAGGTCCCTTGCAAAGGGCTCGGCCGGTGCTCGCCTGCCTTGTCCACAGCTCCTCAGGGAACAGGGATGACGCCACGATCCCAGGGAGCACAACCACAGAGAGAACTGACGGAAAAGGGACCAACCCAAGTTCCCAAACTTTGCATGGAGGCTCTGCAACCCAGGAGCATTGCCTCCTCCCACCCAAGTGCCAGCTCCCCACGATAAAAGCCCATCCCGTGCTGGCGGAGCCAGTGCTGTAAGCTCCTCCAGACAGATACCCAGCCAAACAAGCTTTACGCCTCTGCCACCGCACATGGACAGGACAAAATTTACTATGTCATTGCTCACAAGGAGAGGAATCCTGGCCACCACTTTAGTTTCTCCTCAAGCAGGGGAGAAACTGAGCCTACCCGTGACTCCCCGCCAAAAAAGGTGTTAAGAAGTGGCAGTTACCTCCAGCCAGGCGTGGGAAATTGCGGTAGCGATCCAGGTTTTCGGATACCTGCTTCCAGAGCCGCTTGAAAGTCCTGAAAGAGAAAGGAGGAGCTGGTTAGTGCACTCTTGCCTTTGCACAGGGGTGGCACTTGGAAAAGACCCCTGTGGGTGACAGGCCCTGCTGAAGGGGACCCCAGCAAACTGCTGCGTCCATCTCCAGAAGAAGGGACCCCTACAAGCAGAAGAGGAGACGCCAGCTGAGAAAGAACCCCTAGGTCTCAAAGCGATGGCACGACACAACGACTCCCTAGTTTTAAGAATAAGAGACTGTTGCAGTGGCACAGGGGAGACACAGGAGCAGAAGTTTCTGTTCTCCCTTCCTCCTTTCCTTTGGGTCCTTACCGTGACAAACCCCCTTGGCTGTAAAACAATAAAAATGCTAATAACCTCCCTCCAGGAGGCACAGCCACTGATAGTCATTTCTGAGCTTCCCAGCTTTAAAGCAAGATGCTCATCAGACCCTGTCCTTCGCTGGCAGAGTGGAGTCCCCGGGTTTAACGGCCCGCTGCGGGCACCGGGGCCCTCAGTGTCACTCACACATCCCGACACGCGGGCACAGCATGAGTTTGCAAATCTGCGTGGAGCTGGCATTGCTCTGCCAGCACAGTGCGCTTCATTAAGCCAAATCACAGCATCCCTGGGAGCCAGGACAGTGTCACACGTATTCTCTGAGCCTTCAAACAGAAACTCCCTGCTATTAAATGCATTCCCTGTAGCAGGAAAACTTGGTTAGACACTTAAAATCAGTTTTAAAACCCTACATTAATTACATTGTGTAAGGATGGCCGTTTGTCTGCCTGCTACCCTGCCCAATGCTGTCCTACGCGTTCAGAGGACCGGCAGACGAGCATCCAGCACCGTCTCAGCCGGCAGCTCCTCGCTCCTCTCCCCCCTGCCGCTCCCCTCCCCAACGTACGGCACGCTGCCGGTGAAATTGAGCCCGCAGAAGTGCTCGGAGCTCGTGACGGTGTCTCCAAAGACGGGCCCGTCCGCCGGCACGAACTGCACGACGTTCGGAGGGAGCCCGGCTTCCAGGAGGATTTTGTAGACGGCGTAGCTGGAGAGCAGGGCAGTGTCGCTGGGCTTCCACAGGACCACGTTTCCCTGGGGGAGAAAATAAAGTCAGCACAGGAGGAAAGGCTTCAGCCCAAACGCGGGTATGCAATGCTCAAACACTCTGGCAAAAGTCTGTCCCACAGCCCACGGACAGGGGTTTGGATGATTCACCCCTACCTTTTACCCTGAGCACTGATTGTGAGTAGGACTGCAATTGCCCTGGTTAGCTGAAGGCACAAAAATTCTCCCCTTTCACACTACCGGGGTCGCTGTGCTAGCCTTTCACACCCAAAACACAGAGTTTTGCCTTCCCTGAGATGAGCCACGAGACACGGAGCTGTTCTACGTCTCGGGAAATGGGACAGCACCACTAAGAAACGCACCTACGAAACTGCCAGCGCTGTCACTTGCTGCCGCTGGCTCTGCGCAGGACCCAGCAGGTGTTTGTGCCAGCCGAGGCGCTGAAATAAAACCTCACGGCCGGATTAATCGTGCACAAGCAAACGGCACAATTGGCTGGAAACCACAGGGCGAAAAGGCTGGCGGGGGCACCCCGCCCCTTTGGCTCCGTGCCAGCGTCCTCCCCATGTGCAGCCGTGGGGCCACGGGAGGCCCAGCTACTTCCCCTGCGTCACCGCCACACTGCTCGGCGCCCAGCACACGTCACCGTGCAGCAGGGTCACAGCCCCAGGGGCAGCAGGAGGGGGATTTTTGGACTCTTGTCTCAGCCAGGCGCCAGCTTGCCAGGGCCTCGCGATGCAGGCAAAGCTCCTTCCTGGACCCCCATAGCCCTTCCACTCCCAACAGTAAGAAAAGAAAACCACGCTCTGCAAAAAAATCCCCAAGCAACTCAGAAATCCAACTCTGGCCACGGTGGGAGACAGGATGGCCGGCAGCCCGGACACCGGTGCAGTGCGGGAACTGCTCCAGTCCCAAGAAAATCCCCGCTCCTGACACTGCAATGGCATTAACCGCATTGAACCCTCCAGCTATTTAGGCAAGAGCCACGTTTAATCCCCTGGGAACCACTCTGTGGTGACTAAAACACAGGGGCTCTAATTAATATCCACCATTTCCTCCTAAATTTAATTCCAGGTACCACCTGCCGCCGAGCTTTCAAGTCACCCACTGATGCCCTGCTCCTATTTGCCACAGGCGCAGGGCGAGCAGGGGGATATCATCGCAGCCCAGCGGGAATTTTTCATCACATTCAAGGAGGGAGAGGTGGATGCACCGCAGGATGCCCAAAACCCAGCCCTGCCAGCATGGGCTTGCCCTGTTCCAGCAAGGTTTGTCTGCTCTGGGATGAGTTTACCACCAAACTCCCCAAAGCTGAGCACCTTCCTCCAATCCTGGGGTGGGAGGAATGCATCTCACTCCCCCAAAAAACTTCCCAGCTCCGCGTTAGCTTCACCCTCTTCCTTCTCCCCACTCCTCCCCTACAAAACTGACAGGTTCAAGTTCTTTGCCTGGAATATTGCTTTAAAACGTGATGTCCCCACATTAAAAGCTCGGTGTTC
Organism: Ardeotis arabs; assembly: GCA_011801015.1. Classification (NCBI taxonomy): domain Eukaryota; kingdom Metazoa; phylum Chordata; class Aves; order Otidiformes; family Otididae; genus Ardeotis; species Ardeotis arabs. The sequence goes on from JAAGAY010145105.1 coordinate 36,758, forward strand.
TCCCTTACCGCAGCCTCTTCCATCTCCAACACAGAACGCTACTGCTGGAGGGACCATCTTTGGTGCCAGGATGAAATCTGAGCCCCATTAGTAAAGAGCTCAGGACAATTCTGTGGGTTATTTTCCAGTGCAACAATAAATTAATTAACCCTGGCCCAAATTCATCAGGTTATTACAGTCTCTCCCCTAAACACAGTCTGCAAAGGCAGGCACTCCCTGTGCTCGACGGGCACGTTGGGGTGGGACACGTACAGAAATGCTGTTTACCAAAACTTTGACTTTTTGGACCATCTTTCAGGTCTGCCGGGATCTCGTCTCCCAGATCAGCACTAAACGCCAGGGCCACGACCCGCTCTCTCCTACCTCCACCCTAACGCACCCACTGTACCGAAAAAGCGTCACCCGAGAGGAACCAGAGCAATTACAAACTGCATTTTTGTGTCGTGGCAGCACCCTGAAGCCCCGTTCACAGAGCAAGCACCACGCAGGAAAACAAAACCTGGCTGTATTTCTCATCTCCCCTCCCTCCTGCAGCACCCGGACCTTCTCTCGACGGAAAACCCAGCCTAGGGGTGAAAAGCACCTTGCTTCAATAAAAACCCCAGAAGGGCAGGTTTGGGGAGTTTTCCCTTTTCCAATACTTCCCCCATCACACCTGCTTCCATTGGTGGACAGGTCTAAAATCTGGAAGGCACTGGAATGCCTTCTTGTAATTAAAGACATCTGAGCTAATTGCAAGGCAGCTGGGGAATCAAGGGGACCAGCAGAAGCAGGACTCCACGTGTATCCTATCAAACGGCACCAGAGAAGCAGGAAGGCCGAATTTGCTCCTTGCGGATCCCAAACCAGGCAAACCGCAGCCTCGGAGAGACCAGATCCCCCTCCCAGACTTTCTCTGGCCTGTCCCCTCCACCCCTGGCTCTCCTTAAACCCTGCCACTCACCATCAACGCCGGAGCCCCTGCCAGGTTGCCGCCGATGGCCGTGAAGTTGAAGGGAGAGACGGCTGCCACAAAACCCTGCAGGTGGGAAAAGAAGGGTACCAGTGGGGGGGTGTCCTCTCTCACCACAGCGTGACAAAAAAAGGGAGCTTCAGCAGCAGGGGGGCAGCCCCTCACCTCCAGACCCCGGTAGACCATGCTGTTGGTGCTGATGTCCACGCTGATGGGCTGGCTGTTCTCCAGCTCCAGGGCGTACTTGGCATTGAACCGGAAGAAGTCTATCAGCTCTGCGGCAGCATCGATTTCCGCCTGGATGACTGTTTTACCCTGCCAGGAGAGGTCACACCGAATAAAAGCACTGAAGGGAGGCGGTGGAGGGGGGAATGCAGCAGCTGTGAGGCGCAGTGGTGCAGCACAGCACATCTGGATGCGGTTTGCGGGTTGCCTCTTAAGCAGACCACATGCTTGCTTCCAAAAGATGCGGCCACCTGCAAGGCCCCGTCCTGCCATGTCTCCTCTGCACCAAGCAGAGGCAAACGCAGCCCACGCCTGCGCCAGGGGACATCACATCCATCCACGTTCCCCCACTGCCCTTCAGTTCCTCCCTGGGGAAAGCCAGGGCTGCTGGGGTGTTTCACAAGGGGAAACCCCAATAATTGCAGTCCACCACGTCCGTTGATCCTGTTCCCATGAAGCCTGACGACTCTCAGCTTCACCTCCCTTCTTTCTCAGCAAAGGGGCAAGAATCAGTCTGTATCCCCTTGCAGTACAGGCACTTCTAACATTCCAGACATTCCCATTGACACAAAATACCTTGGCAGCTCTTACTGCCCCGCTTCGCTGGCTCCCCAGATTCCCTCCTGTCCACCCCAGCTATCCGCCAGGCCAATCCCACATCCCCCTTACCTGCCCGACCATGGTTTTGGCCAGCACCTCCGCTCGCCTCGGGCCGCTCAGCATGTCAGCCGCCTTCAGGAAGATCTGTGCCCGGTCCTGGACAGGTTTCAGGTCCCATTCCTTCCTCACTGCCAAGGCAGCATTAATGGCTTTGTTAATGAGCTCCTGCGGAAGAAAAGGGGAAAGGCAAGCAGTCATCCATCCCCAGACACAAACCACAGCAGCCATTTTCCCATCACAACCCCAGATGTGCAGCTCCTGGTACTGATTTGCTCCGGGACCCCTGGGACTTGGAAAGCCAACACCCGCCTCTGGAGCCCTCCCTGCTCACAATCCAAGTGGCGATTTGTGTTTTATCCAGAGTTCTCACCAGCAACCTCAAAACGCATCATGCCACAAGCCTTGCAACCCGCCATGAGATAAGGCTCATTAAACCCAGGTGAAATGCTGCTGCTTCCACCCCGAAAAAAATGAAATTAAGAGGGAGTGCAGTGAGGTGTGCTCACCTTGTCAGCATAGCAGTACTTGGCCACCTTGTGTGCATGATTGAATGGCTGCAAAGAGAAGAAAAGCCTCTGTAGTTATCAGTCCAACAGATCTCTCTCCTGCCAGGTTCCCTGCGCTGTTCTCACTTGCTGAAGCTTTTCCCCAAACTCACCGACAGCTGGTACCGCACCGTCGGCGTCCACACCTCTTCTCCCCCGATCACGCATGGGATGTCTTCTGTCTTGCCCTTCAGGTCAGCAAGCGCCTAAGCAAGAGGAGGAGGAGAACGCTGCAGTGGGAGCTGCATAGGCAGACCTGCACCAGCCATTCCCCCTCCTTGCAGGCCCATGAGCAAAGGGAAACCCAGGGACACGGGAAACCCCTGGGTATCAGGTGCCCGTGGGCGGAAGGGATGGGGACAGGAGTTACAACTCCAACTGTCCCCAAAGGGAAGGAGCAGAGCTGGGCAGGATAGGGCTTCCCCCCACTCCAAGAAAGCCTGGGGCTGCTGTGCAGCACCAGAAGCACAAACCAGGACCTTAAGGACCTCCCCAAAAAGCCGATCTTGTACCTTCTGGAGCCCTGCTCGCTCGGGGCTGCCTGGCTTAAACTCGAGGATGGGCTCGTTGGTCACCTGGATGGCCGAGCGGTGCTGCCATCTCCGCCTAGGACAGGAGCAAAGACAGATGCTGAAGTCCCCTTCCCTCCATATAACACACGTTTTATCACTGACTGCCCCGCTCCCTGCCCACAGCCCAGGCATGGCACTGTGATATCACGCCCGCACTCCATCCCACTGGATGATGATGCCAGCGCCGGGAACCGAGCCCAGACACAGCTGCCATCCGGCTCTCCCTGCCTCTTTGCTGTGAAAAAGGCACTGGGAAAGGAATTTCCAAGGGGCGAGGTGCAGGGCAAGCTTGGAATGGATCCAGTTTGCTCCAACACCCCACGTGCCACCAGCTCCTGGCAAAGTCCAGGGGGCAAGAGCCGGGCTGGCATGCCCGGCCTGCTCCAGAGACCGCTTGGACCTTCGCAGCCGCGCGTTTCACAACCCTGCCTCAGCACTAAACCGCCCACCTCAGCAACATCGCCCAAAAATGGGGGAAATGGGGGGAAAAAGGCCAAGGAGGGGATGAAGCGCCTGCGCCTGGCAGCGGAGAAGGCGCCCAGGGAGAAGCAAGGGAGGGCTGGGCCAGCAAAAGGGAATGGAGGCAGCGCACAGCGCAGGGGCCCAGCTGCCGCCCTTCCCGCCGCGGCCCTGCCACCCGCCACGCGCGGAAACGGGGCGAGTAGGGGGGGGTTCGGGTGCGGCGTGGGAGACGGGGTTTGGCTCGGGTTCGGCTGCTTCCCCTCCGCCAAAGGAAAGGAGAAGGGGAGGGAGAGGGGAAGGGGAGAGGTCCCCGCGCACTCACCCGCCGCCCCGCAGCCCACGCAGCGCCCGCCACATCCCGGCCCCCGCCGCGCTCCCCGGCCCACGGCCGCGCCTAACTCACCGCGAGGAGGGGCGGGGTAAGGCAAAACCAAAAAAAATAAATAATAAAATTTTTAAAGAGGAAGCGAAATGGGTTGCTCCCAGCCCGGCGCCACGCCCCGGCGCTCTCTGTGCGTGGGGCTGCGGGGCGTATCCCTCCCCGTGGGGCCGCCCACCTCGTCCCCGTCTTGTTCCCCCCCCCCACGGCCGCTGCGGTGGTTGCGCCCGGCCCGCGGGGCGGCCGCACGCCGCAGCACGCGGGAAGGGGCGGGGCGCTGGCAGGAGCTAAAAATAATTTTTAAAAGAAAAATTAAATGTTTTTTAAAAAAAAAAAAAAATACAACAACGCGAAGGAGGCTGCCTTGCCTGCGCACGGCGGGCTGGCGGCGGGTCCCGGCCTGGGCGGCGCCTCCAGGAGCCGTGGGGAGAGAGGAACACCTCCCGCCCCCTGTCAGAGTTACAGATTTTAAAATAAACAGGATTTTAACCCAAAATGGAGGCCTGAGCACAGGGGCCAGCAGGGAGCTGGGCTTTGCATGGGATATTTTTGTTTTCAGAAAGGAGATCAGTACTTCAAGAGCAGCAGCTGAAACACCCCAATTTTTAGGGGTTTGGCTGGGGCTCCAGGAGCAGAGGAGGGGTTCCCCCACCCCACAGATCCAAACGCACAGGCAGCTTTTGCCCTAAAAGGTGTTCTGCAACCCCAAAATTCACACGCACAGCCATTAACCAGGAGTTTGGTATTTATTTTATAGGATTTTTGTTTGTTTTTTTTCCTTGTAACCAGAGAATGACTATAACCCGTTTTCATCGACAAGCTCCCGCACGCCCCTTTGCGCAGAGAAGCCCGTGGGGTCAAGCGACGAAGGATGAACCACTCCAGAGAGACAGCGAACGGACGGACGTGGGACGGGAGACCAGAGCAGTGTACAGGGAACTGGAGAGCAGACCTGGAAGGGATCAGCGGGGTTGGTTTTGGCACTAAAAAAAGGGGAAAAAATGGAGATAGTCTGCTGGAACTCAGAAGAGCGTGAATTCTGGCTCTCACTGTGGGTGGTTGTTGGTCCCCTCGCTGAAGTGGATGGGATCTCCGAAGCCTTTGATGGTCCCAAACCCAGCGCCAGCAAGCATGAGTACCATTTGGTTTGCTTTCAAATACCCAGGACAGACTTCCAGGCACAGAGGCAATTGATTTACATCCCGACTCCAGAGCAAGCTCGGGAGCTGGTTCATCCTTTGTCCTTTTCCTCACCAGAGATCAAATAGCATCATCAGTTCAGTCTTTTTCTTTAAAAGAAGCTAATATACAGAATATAAAGCACAGTATTTACAACAGTACAGTAAACAGGTTCATTTCCACACTGATCAGTAGTCTGTTTTAATGTGTATAAAAGAAATTCTTACATGACCTAAGAAGAACTAACAAGAAGTGACACAGCATGGGGAAGGAGTCATCAATACCCTCCACTTAAACACGTTAAATAATAAATAATCATTTTTGGCAGAACTTAGATACATACACTTTAGCCGCAGGTAAGGTGTTTTAAGGACTGAATTGCGTGTCTTTTGGTGAAACCACGTTACACAAGAAGTGTGTCTAGTGACCAAGCTTAATCATCCTCAACCCTTTCTAATAAAAAAAGAAATTTTTGGATTTCAGATAAAATATGTGCAGGGATTGTCAGTTTGGGTATGCCACAAACCACAGCTGCTGGGTTTGTGGGACAGTGGTACCGGGGTGCTCTGCCACGGAAATGATGCAGGTTTGAAGTCACTCCAGGGTTTGTTTTAAGCATAAACATTGTTATTGCCTCCAAAGAGCCAGACTCACGAGCACCACCTTTGCTTACAGAAGTGCTTCATGTGATTTCTAGAAGCATCAAATAGCCACTTCTTAAACACAATCTGTTGCTTCTTCAAAAGAGAAGCTTTGAAAGGCTCCTGCAAACGCAGAAGGGTCTTAAGACACTGAACTACACACAAAAACAGACAAAAAGAAATACTCAAGTGTTTCTTCACTACTCTGCCAAAGACTTGGGTTCAAGCCTTCAGTGTTCCCCTCTCCAGAAACAGGTTGGCAAGGGACCGAGTTAAGAATTTGGCAGGTAGTGTTTTGAGTTCACCTCTAAAACCAGCATTACTAACACCAGGATACTCTGCATTGCCTTGATTGGCCATTTCTTTTCTCATTTAAAGAACAGAAGTTACATTCTACTAAAAGCTTAAAAATCAAGCATTTGGGTGACTTAACACTGAAGGCAAACATTTTTAAAACCTGTGTTCCCCTGCAACCAAGTCCTGGACCAGCACAAAAGAATAAAAAGAACAGAAGTCCTGAAACAAATCATGGAAAATCCTCATCAGGGTATTATTACACCATGTAAGCACGATCACTTCTTAATTTTGCTGTGATAAATCATGCTTTAAACATTCAGCTCTAAAATGAAGCACTCTCAAACATGAAACACAGTCAGAGACTTCCCAGTATTGCAATTCTCTTCCTCGTGCGCTCCAACACAAACATTCTTTCACTTTTTTCCAGAGCCAAGGGAAACACAAGGAAATAGCTGCTTTACAGAGACCGCAATGCTGTGGCCAGGCTGTGAGCACCCACCGATCACCACGGCTTTTCCTCAGCCAGCCCCGGACCGATGAGCCAGCTTGTATTTCTGCTGGCAGGAATAGTTATAAAAAAAAAAAATACATCTCTTAGAAGCAGCTTTAGGTCTATATTCAGGCACAATTCTGAACCTATTATTTTGTTTCATCAAGTTAACTCCAGTTCAGACCGGTGTAGACAAGCACAATTTATCTTCTGACCAGGTGGAACACAAAACCCACTCTGAGGCGGATTGTAAAACTACTGTGCTGCAATCGCCCCCGGTACTTAGGGCAGCAAACTGAGGTCCTTACGCTCTCCAGCGGAACGCCTCACAATGAGGGGAAGAAAAAAAAAAAACCCAACCAACAGGGGAAACAGCAATAATTCTGCAGTGGCAGAAAAGCTGTTAGCCTGTTTTTCTTTCCCTCCCCTTCTTGTTCCGAGGAAGCGATGGGTGAGTGCTTCACAGCCGTACCTGTTAGATTGATTCCGTGTTGTCGCTTGAAACTGTTGGAGAATTTGGAGACCCATCAGAGCAGAAGATACTTTACAAGGGAACAATTTCATTTGCTAACAGAATTCTGTTTGCACTTTAAAAACCTCTAATAAAAATAGAATATATACTGTGTTTTTTTTATAAATAGATTACACATTTAGCTTAGATGAGTTTGATTACATTTCCCCCCAGACACTTTTTTTTTTTTAAAGAATTTTGGTTTTTTGTTGTGTGAACTAGTATGATAATTACTAAGTCTTTGAAAAAGATGTTGGTACCACATTATTCTTTGGACATTTTTTAACAACATGCATCCACAAAAGCAACTGCCATTTGTTTATTGAAAACATTTTTTATACAAACCCATTTTAGGAATTTGATCTATTATTATACTGCTAACAAGCAAAAAAATTTGCTTCCTTGAAATCCCCTTTTAAAAAAATGAGAAACAATGATGAGGATTTTCTGATTGTAAGTCTAAAAAAGTGTCAATATGACACCGCATTAAGAATAGAAAACAAAAATAAAGTATTTACAGCTTTACAAAGGAAAGAGAAAGAGGTCATCAAAATAATTTCCAGCATTTTCACAATTTTTTTCTGGCAAGCTTTTGGTCTGGTTTCTACAGAGTGGTTATACGCAACAGAACAGGACCACTGTCAGCTGAATCAGCAGCATCGCTTGAAACTCCTAGGGAAACCATCACGGACCAACCCTCTTAGCTCCAGAGAGGCTGATCCATCCAGTCCTATACAACCTAAATGAACTAAAACCCCAACCCCAAGTATGAAAACACCTTTTCTTCTTTAAAAATGGATTACATATGGTTATAAGAAACAGACACCAACGACCATGGTGATTTACCATCATACACGTCACCACCGTACACGTTATTTCTACACCCGCTACTACAGACCCACATCCCTTACACTTAAACGCAACCCTGTTACAGATGCTCCTCATGATTATGGCTATGAGACAGACGGTACGTTACCGCTAGCTGGTTTCCTCAGCTAGATTTCTGCTCCCTCACTTGGCTCTGACTGTGGATATTCCTTCCACTGAGGATATTCCTTCCTACTCTGAACATACCAGCTACTAGTTTCAAGAACACTCAGCCTTTTTCCTACTAGGACACTGAGTTATAAAGAATAAAAAAACAGCAGCTAAGCCGGACGGCTGGTAACATTGCTCAGTTTCTCCAGTACCAAAGAGCATTTCATAATTGAGGCGAGCTGAACGATGGCCTCCGGATGAGGCCGATTCACTGTGCAAGTAGATTGCTTAACAATGCCTCCACCAAAGTCACTACAGCATTACAGACATTCAGCTTTGGCAGACGGTTTCTCAGCCCTGTGAGATATTAGCAGCTGAAGTTCATACAGGCTGGAAAACCTTAAGAGTACTTTACTGAAAACATGCAGTCCCAGCCCCCTCAAAAAAATATTGCATCTCTTGCCCCCTTCCACCCCCCCGCAACTTGCAGCTCTAGAGAACATATTTACCACTTTGGTCACCTAAGAAATAACAGGAATGAGCACTTTGGAATAAGGTTTCTTTTCCAGAGAAAAGTTATCTACATTTACATGATGAAACAGGCTTTGAAAAAGCCCCTAACCCACACCACCAGAACCAAGAAGTTGCTAGCTACTCCAGGAATAACTGTGCTGAGTATTTCAATCACTAAGGGAGCCACAAGATTATCCTTGGATCTGTTTCCTTGGACAGAAGCCATCGATTGTGGATCGTGGCCTCCACACTGTGGATCCAGATGGATCATCCCAGTGCTCCTCCCAACTATGAAAAACACCAGGAACCCATTTGATGGACATGGCCTGAAAGCACCATCGTGTCCAAGCAGCAGACAGATCCAAATAGTGAAGAAACTCCAGGCAGCGACACAGAAAACTCAAATGGAGAAGACATTACTGTACCCACAGTTACAGTGCAAGCAGGAACCCTCTGAAGTCCTGCCCCTCTGCATAGCTGCACAAGACAGAGAGGCATTTCTGCCCAGGAACACGCCGTTTGCTGAGACACTTGTGCTTTTTCTGGAAGCACACCGATCTATACTGGCTGTATGCTTACAATGCAACCCTGGTGATTTCAGATCAATACTAAGAGAGGCTTGGAAGCAATACTCAGGAAGCTAAAAAGATTGGCCAGCTTACCTTCACATAACACTGAGAGGGTGCTTAAATCGGGTATTTCCCTGCCCAGTCCTAGCACTGCTCCTACATAGCAGTTTCTAAGCTTCCTGGCAGGAAAAAAAAAACCAAAAACAAAAACATTTGATATTTACTCCAAGTCTTGCAACTGCTAGTTAACCATACAGTTACCATTAGGCAGTATTCACTACACTTTCAATCTTGGTCTACAAAATAAACAAAAAATTATTGGCTGAGGTTTATACCCTGTTTTTGCCTGGCTGAGGTGCTACAATTCCCATTATAACCATGAACAGCTTGATGATGCCAGAGTTTCCTCAAATACCACCAAGTGATCCAACTTTTGATGCTGCTTTCTCCTGTGTAAAAATAGAGAAAGACTGACAAAGCCTAGGTCTTCTCACTTTCTCACAGAGAAAGCACATGGCTGTTCTTCCCTCATTCTAGGGCAGCAGTAGTTTGGGATTCATTTCACTGTGCCCTAAAAAGGATTACGCTATTTTTCGATGTTCAGCTTTTCTGAAGAACAGTGGTCTGGAACTCTCCCAGCGTCACGTCTCAAGCCTCCATCCACACCACCGCATCCTGATGCTTCAACTATCCCACTCTAAACATCACGAAAGCAGCATAAAATGGAGTTATCTCCCTGTCAGCAAAGTAAGATCTGCAAACACTATGTTTAAAAAAAAAAAAAAAATCCTGAAAAAGAGAAAAGACAAAACAACATGGGAACTGAAAGGCTGATTCCCCTCTTAATCCAATCACTGGAAACAAAGGCATTGTAACATGACATTCCTCCTCAAAAGAAGCTCTACAGATAACTAACATGTGCAAATGTGTTTTTAGCTTTCTTTTCCCCAAGACATAACTGTAGCCCAGCAGGGACCAAACATTCCACATAAATAAGGCGAGCTTTTTTTTTTTTTTTTTTTGCATAGTAGTTAATCAGTGATAGTCCCACCCCACTGAACCCTCCTTTGTCCACCTGCTTTGCCACCGAGCTGAGACCTGCTTCTTCAGATCCTGGAGTCTAGCAGAAAGCTTGTACAAATCTCAAAGGCTGCTTCACCCAAACAGATAAAATGAAGAAAATCCTTTTAAATATTGTATAACTGCTTAATCCTAAGAGCTGTCTCTAAACCCACTATTATTTTTAAATGTTTACAGTTCAATTTGGAGGCATTCTTGTTTGTGCCAGACATTGGTAATTGCACCATAATTGTCTTGGGTTCACTTCTCATTTTGCCAGCGTTCCTTTTGCCAAGGACTGCAGCAGTTCAATAAAACCATAAGCCTATTGAAATACCCACAACCTTTGCAGCACCATTCTCTGCTGCTACCAGATTTTTTTTTTTAAATAATATTTTTTTTTTATAAAAACACCTGCTATTAATATTCCAGTGGAGCTCAAAGTGGCTCAGCTTGGGGCAAAGGCACAATTAAAACACCATGTTTTCTTACAGGACTCTGCATTTATGATTTATATAACAATAGAAATTTACAGCACCAATCCTTGGGTGGGGTGGGGATGCATGTAGGAATGAGTCCTTAGAAACCCTGTGCAAGGGCTTACAAGTCTTTTTTCCTCCCACCAGTGTGTTCTTTTTTAATCTTTTCTTGTATCTTCCCTTTCACTGGAATGCTCCAACTACGTATCAGCTGACCATGGGCTCCACATCCGTCTCTCTGTCCAACTCATCCTGAATTTCATCTGTGTTTCCTGAGTCACTGCTGGCTACAGAGCTGGGAGATGGAGAATTTCTGTAGAAAAAGCCAGAGAAAGCTTCAGACAAAAAAAATTAAGTATCACTGACAGAAGAAAAAGGAAACCTTTAAAGAAAATGGTCACTTTCATTTCCTAAAACAATTTAAAATATCCTTTATTAACATTAAACTTTGGGTTTACAGTAAATATTAGCAGCAAACTCAAGCATGCCATGTGCTATCACTCCACTCTTGCCATCTCCTTTACAAACATAAAGGCTGCCCGAGGTTTACGGATGGGGAAATGGAAACTAAGTCCAACGAACATCCTACAGACTCTACTCATCCATAACATGTACAGTCTGGAAAACTCAAAAGAAGTTTCTCTTCTTGTTCTTTTAAGACAGGACACATAGTGGGGGTGAGCAAAAGATAAGAAACATCTCTCACTGTATAGGGTGAGAAGATTAAAAACCAAGTTCTTCATATAAGCCCACAGTCAAGATTTAATTCGGGCTTTTCTTTAAGAGTTCTAGATCTATGATGTTAAGACTAACACCGTTCGCCTGCGTCAGAGATCCCTGGTTTTACCAGCATGTGTTGAACCCTTACAAGCGTTACTGTGTCTAGGAACCTATACATTGTTACAGGGCTGCTTTTAAGACTGATATTTGACTTGAAGAAAACAAGATTATCTAAAGGACAAAATGATACTATTGCCTTTAAAACAACTTGGCAGGAAACAAGAGCAAAATAAGTTACTGAAGTCCCCAGGCAGAACAGTAATATCTTATTACCTGTCAGCTGAGCCTTTGATAAGCCTCCGACAGGTTTCCATTTGTACATCCAGGCCCCTTTTCATACTACACATTTCCATATACTCATGGAGGTGGCGGTTCATGTCGCTCTTGGCTGTGGCCAATTCCAGCTGTAAGAAAGAAAAGAAAATAATCAGCCTGAGGTGAGTTGCTAGCAGCTTCTCTCAGCTTCGCTCAATTTTACATACTGGCGGGGATGTTAAGCTGCCCAGAGCCAACACCCACACAATATACGCTTAACCTCAGCATTGTATACTGCCAATGTATTCATCAGCTTGCAAAGTGTATTTTAATCAGAGCTCAACACTGTTTTTAAACAGCCCTCAAGTTTTTTTCTGCTATTTGGCATCTTGTTTGTCAACAATTAGTGTAATTAGTGAAAGCATATTCTAGGGAGGGCAAAGACTTTGAGAAGCTGCAGCTGTTGTGTCTGGCAACCTCAGAGGTCACATCTTGAAAAGCATTTCCCAGTGTGACAGTGGATACGTAAGAAAAATAGCAGAAAAAGAATAATAGTGCTTTTTTATTCTCTTTGTTCTGAAGGTTCTCTCTCCACTTCCTACAGATTTATGCTTACTCAGTATCAGTGCTGTATAGAGAAACATCCCAAAGATATGCCAAAGGAAACATCCCAAAGGTATGTCAAAGGAAAACGCCTTTGCATTCTTAGATAGATATTCCACCTTCCCCTGTGCATGTTTGCATCCATTAGAAACAACGCATGTTGTCATGAACCACTTCCTTACCTCTATCTGCCCTATTGTTTCTTGGTATTCCTTGTCTCTCGTTTTAAAGAAAGACTCTGTTTCGTGGATCAAGTTTCCCAGGTTTTCTTCCTGCAGGGGAAAGGACACGAAGAATCTAACAAGGAATTCAGTGACAGACTGAAGATCACCTTATTTAGTCTTACTCAGAAATGAAGGTCGTTATGCTCTTCGTGCAAAGATTTTTTTTAAATACCTTTTTACAGAGGCAAAGAATATTCTGCTGCTTAAAACACATTTTTGTACTACGACCACAGCTATGTACACACAAAGGTAGTGTCTCTGACCAAGGAACCCACAGACGAAGGCTCCAGCAATTAAACACAGATACCTGATGCATGCCAAAGAACCAAAACCATGGATTTTCCTGAACCTTTCACAGTCTGATCACGCTTAGATAGATTGTCATTGCTTTCCAGCCAGGAAACAGTTTCTGCTTGCATTGACCACACCACTACTTACAGCTTTGCACTGGAATTCTCACTTCCCAACTATGTATTATTACTCTCCAGTCCCTTCGGTCTCCAGCACCCCACATGTATGCTCTGCATGCATTGTTTCCTATTGAAATTCTTCACAGAACTGCTAAATAAAGCAAGCTCACTCCAGCACACTACCAATGAAAGTATCACACGTAAGAACACGTGCTGTCCCAAAGGAAACATCCTGCCAGACAACACCTCCTGTGTCATCACTGCTCAGTCTGGGCTACAAAACATACAGCACTATTTCGCGCTGTCACAAAGACACTAAAACAATGTCATTGTTCTCTTCCATGTTATTACCTATCTCCATTTTCCAGGAAAAAAAAAAAAAAAAAAAAAAAAATCAATTTAATGCAACCACACTGATGAGCATTAATTACGTTTCCATCCTTTGGCCCCATCCGTAGCAGCTTTATCGGGATCATACCTGGGATCAGCGTCAGGCTACCCAGCCTGTGGTACAAGAATCATTCCACTTATCCTTTTATATGCAGAAGCGCTTTAAGGAGGAAGGTCACAAAAGAAGGTGGCTGGGGCACCGCGTAAGAACTTGAAAGGAATAAAGCCAGTGGAAGGAAGATTCAGGCATGTAAAGCACTGTGTTAAAGACCAGGCACAGACGAAGCAGTCTTTATTCTGAATCTCCATCTACAAGACAAATCTACCCTTTCCCTTGTATAATTTTCATTTAGAAGGATTTAAGCTTCTTAAAACCTTTAGAGTTCTTGCACAGAAGGTCTGAGTTCGGCAATATTCCTCTGATAGCTGCGCTTATACATGCACACATGGGTATATGCAAATAAATCTGCCACTAATTCCAGCGCATGGCTCCACATTATCGCTCTGCCACTCTCCCCGCTCAAAAGACGACATGTAGCCGAGTACGCTGCTTTCTGCAGTCCCAGCACTTCCGAGTAATCTCCGCAGTTTCAGAGTATGCCAGATGACACACAAATGGGAAGATGTAAATTAACACACCCCTGGCAGCCAACACAAGGCAGTGCTCAGGAGACTGCTGCCTCAGCATTTCACAGCACAGCCATGATGGAAGGAGGCAGGATTATTTCTTACCTACTGCTGTTGTGCTACTCAGTAAGGAAATACCAGCGACACATTTAAGACTACCTGCACAAAGCCTGACCTTGCCATTTCAGTCTCTCTTTAGGCCTGCTCAGAAAGGCTCAGGAGCCACCAAATGAGGCAGCACACAGCCATCGCCTTACTTTGTGTGGGATCTTAAGGATTAAAAGCAAGCTGTTCATTATCCACCAACACCAGGAGATTCCTATTGACTGGGAAGATGGCAGCACAGGGGTTCAGAAGATCCCTGGGGCTGCAACCACAGCTTCTCTGTTTGCGATGGGCTGGATGTACTTTAACATCTTCCACAGACCATACCCAGTTTATTTTTCTCCCCACTAGAACAAGTGTGCAAGGAACCCACAGACAAAGGCTCCAGCAATTAAACACAGATACCTGATGCATGCCAAAGTGTGCATGCAAGTGTGCACTACGTACTGTTTTGACAATTAAAGCGTGAATGATAATTGACAGAGAAAGTGAGATGCTGTGTGGAAGACATGGGGTTTTAGATAAACGAATGCTTAGGGTGACAGATTGTGTGATGCTCCCGTAACAGCTAGACGCGTTGGATCTTTTGACACTTGCTTGGTACTTTTAAATACTCAGTTTGAAGGAGCAGAAGAGATGAAGTTTAGCAAATAAAATGATTGCGCAGACTGAAAAGCATCCACAGAGAGAAAACACTAATGGGATTTTCAAATCAAAGCAAGTTTGCGTGGCAAACTAGATCACCAGTCAAATATCCAAAGGCTCAAATAGCTAAGAGAGCAGCTGAGGGATACAGTTTCCACAGAAAATAACAGAAATAAAAACTCACCTCTCCTTGGAGGTCAATTGAAGGATTGCAGTTTGTGAAGTCTTCCCAAAGAAGCAACGTTTCCTCATTCTCCTCCCACGTTAAACTATCACAGTCGTCGTCAAAATCGAACGTCTCACGACTGTTAAGGTAACAGAAAAAAAAGCATTAGTGAAAACTACTCCAGCCCCATTCCCTCACTTCTTCAATTAATCTTCTAGAAAAAAAGAGGCTATGAGAACTGAATGAAGGAGACAATGCAGCAGCTGAAAATCCTCACAGTTTTTACAAACACGCTGTCCAAGTCCCTCGTTTCTGGGCTCTTTGCCACCCCAAAGCAGAAGAAAAGATCCTTGTTAGCATTCCTGGTTCAGCTACACAGCCCTAGCTCTGTCCTCCAGATGGTGCTGCACATTAGTCTCCCCTGTTTGCAAAACCACAAAAATGTTTTAAACTATTCTTTAGACATGGGAAAATAAGCCCAAACACAGTTTGAGGAATTTTACAAGAAACAGTCACTAGAAGACTCCCTGCTGATTTTCACACTGAAGTTCAGCCAGCATTTTCCCTGCAGCACTGGAAAATGTTATTTTCAAAAGTAACAACTATGAAAAAACTTAACTCCAAAATGATGTGCAGGTGAGCGTAACTACTTGTTGTTGACCTGAACACCAAAGATACTACTACAGCCACTTAAGCCTGAGCACAAACAGTGGCAAGAGCACCCTTTAACACTGTTGTTTGGTCAAGCCCCTTTAGTACGGTCAGTTGTGCAATAAAGGAAAGTTTCAGAGGGCACTTGAGTCCCTTTAGGTTTGAACAGCAGCAGAGCGAAACACTAGTAGCTGCTTCTCGTCCTTGTTAAGGAGGCCTGACAAAAATCTGAAATTGCTCCCAGAAGTAGTCTGCTAATTTCAGATGGATGCATTTTTGTTACTTTAGCTCACTTCCTTTTAAGCAGATAACATCTCGGTCTGGAAGCTGAGGCTTACACTGTCTTTTAGGAAGTTGAAGAGCCTGGCAAAGAGACAGGCTACTTGCCTATACTCAGCATGACTTTAAAAAATAATTTTTAAATAATCTCGTAAACTTGGACATATGCAATTGTGCCTTTTGCAATTCAACTTCTTCCCATTTCTTTTTGCCAGAGCTATCTCTGTCCAAGAGCACAAAGGCTGCCAGTTCGGACTGCTGCTTCCTTCAGACACACGCACTGTTCAAAGCTGACTGCATTTTGACTTTTTACTACTAAACATTTAAAGATTAAAATCATTACAGATAAAATGCAAGTTGCTTTCCGTTTCTGTTAATGCAATAAGATACTCAGCTATTTGTAAAATATTTTCTGCCTCACAAAGCCCCCAAACCCAGACATTCTTAGAGATGTACCATCTTCAACAAGCCATGAACAGTGCTCTAGATCAACTCAGTTTGCACGGAACAAGATTCCTGCAGCGCATCACACTGAATTCTAGCAGTGGAGAAGTAATAAAATCTGTATTTATTACACTGAATATTAATGAAGGCCTAAAGACTCCTAAAACAAGACTCCTAACAGGAGGAGTTACCTACAACTTTTGCAGAAAATATGCCTTCCTACTCCCTCCCCCTGTGAAATTCAGGCGGAAAGAAAGAGATACACACCCTGAGAACAGAACTTTTGGCAACAGCTGACAACAGAAGAGGAGGTAGTGCTCCTCAGAGAATTTCTGGTGTATTCCTACGTATTAAATACTGTCCTACATTGTGTGGGAAAGCACTGGGAATTCTTCCCTCTGCAGTTACTCAAGAAGTTGACAGAAGACACCTGTATTCAAATGGTTGGAAAGTCAAACCTACAGTGCTTGCTGGAGCTTTTCTCTGACAAAAGAAAAAGGCAGAGACCCTCAAAATCCTCACCAGGCTGTGCCCATCTCCATCATTTCTAGAACAGGAGAACAGAATAGCAGGGCACATCACCAACCGGCCTCATGAACTGCTCTGTGTAGCACCAAGGTGCAGAGAGTCTCTTCTCAGCTGCTACAAGCTGCCTAGCACTTTGGTTTGGGGTAAAGCTTTAGGCAAAATAAACTGCAGTTCTTCCAGCTTGGGAGACCAGACATTGCAACAAGTCTTACACCACCAGCATTCTTGGAATCTCTAAACTGTTGCTCACTGCTAGAGCTGATCTTCTGGACAGATCCACCGCTACCAGTTGCCTATAGCTCAACTGAAAAATAACGCAAAATACTGGAGAAGTTTGTATCCAGTTTGAACTGAGCTTTCAGTGATATTGCCAAATTCTATCCAGCCCGAGCAGCAGCCAAAGCTCCTTCCAAAACCCTAGAAATCTAATACTCGGCCAAACATACAGAATAGACTCAAGTTTTGTACTTTCTTTTGTTGCATGTTTCTCCTTTTGCTACTGTTGTAACAACATATAGTTGTAAAACTAGATATTTACACTTTTTATATTCTCTATAGCTCCCCCTACTCAAGGCAGGAACAAAGATCAGTTAATTTCATTTGAACTTCCAGTAAACCTTCAAGTATGTACCATGCTGGCAGCTCAGGTGTTCTTGGACTAAGTCTGCATTTCAGAGTAAGTTTTCCCCACATTGTCCATGATACTCACAGCTGATTAAACATACGCTTCATTTCATCTGTGATGTTCAAAGAACAGCTGACCTCATCATCAGAGAACCTGCCGTTGTCTCCATCCTGCTCAGAGAGGTCATCGTCAGATGTGAGCTTGCGTTCCTTCTTCTTGGAAGCCACCTTAATTGGAGAGAAGGGCAGTAACTAGAAGGTTCAACTGAGGGCTGTGCCATGAGGGGTGGAAATAGAGAGGGAGAGCCATTAGGTTTGAGTGAATATAACTGTTCATTGGTTCCCAGGCAATTCAGGGATCGCATCTGTTAATGAGTGGTGAACACAGAGCACAAGGAAGCAGTTCAGAACGGCCGAGAGCAAAGCAAGCTGCAGGCTGCCAGCGCTCTACAGATGTTTTTCTGTTCACTGACGCCAGTCTATGATCTACCAGAGAACATGCAGAGGTTAGAATGATACAGGGTAAAAGCATAAGCTGGCAGGAGTGCCCAGGCAGCAGGCTTGAGAGCAATGACAGAACTCTCCCTCTCCTGCCATCACCACAGGCTGTTGCTCCCAGCATTGAACCACCATCAAAGAGCAGACGGGAAGCCTTCCTAGATAGTCTTTACTTCAGAGTCGTTACCCCCCCATCAGCAGAGGACCTAGTCCTCTGGTTGACAGAAGACTGGTTAACTGAACCATGAAAATGCCTGGACAACTTCAAAGAAATGAAGTTCACAGACATGCAGAGAACTCAAAGGATACCCCTGCAAAGGGTGCAGAGGATCATTTCTTCACCTGAGGACTGTGAACATAAAAGATCTTCACAGATGGTGCCACAGAGTCACAAACACACAGTCTGCTTCCAACCTACTGTCATTTTTCCGCTATTTGGCATATAAGCCGTCCTTTCTTGGTATTGTTCTCCAGGCTGATCATTTTAACCACTGCATGCTCGACTAAAAGCGTGCTTTGCAGTTACCTTTGAGCAGAAAGACATAGCAATTCTACTCAAAGGCAAGGAGGAGACAAGAAGGAACCACCAGCAGTGGCTCAACATACTAGAAAATAATTGTCTCCAATAAAGAGGTTTGAATATTTTGGGATACATAAGAAAAAACAAAAACAAAACCAAAAACCAAACTATTAAATGTTTAGGCAACTTCACTAGAGCCAGAAAGCACAACCAGCAGAGGATCCAAAATGATCTTTTACAGTGTTTTTGTACAGCATTTAGCACACTATACCACATTGCTACACAGAGAAAAGCATCAGACTTATTGCAGGACTGAACAAGACACATTTAGATCAAAGTAGAAGGAAGTTGGGTTAATTGCAATTGAAACTGCAGTTATGAGAGAAGACCAACTGCATTAGGAGTTACAGGTTTGCTCCACGCAGAGCTGTAACTGCTTGCTTTTGGAGCAAATTAAATGACTTTCCTACTAGCACCAAGGAGCCACAGCAGCTCAAGGAAAGCGGCTGGAGTTTCTAGTCTCACACAGCAGCCACAGCTCACCACCACAGAAGCCACGGAGCTCGAGTCAGAAATAAGAACATTCAGATGACACTTCTACAAGCTTAAAACCTCTCACTTGTGAAGGGAACAAATGTGAGCGAGACATTTCTACAAACCTAGGCCCTGTAATGCTTCTTTTCCCTGCATTCATTGTAGACTAGCATCAGACTAACAGCATGTCTTAAAGGTCATCCTGAGACCTCTTTTTTTTAAACTCTTTATATTTTGTGCTCTTAGTACTACAGCAGCTTCTGCAGAAGAGAGCTACACTTCAAGACCGAGAAAGAAGAAAATGTGTCCACACAGAGAAATTTCAAGAAAAGGCAAATGATCTGGACCACACTCAACACTGCTCCCTCTTGTCCCCTCACTTCTTGTCCTACCCTATGGAAAATTCATGGCCTAATCACCTGGAATATCTTGGAAACGTCTTCAGAGTTGCGCTGCTGCGCTACATCACACAGCTTGGCTGTGATATCGATTCGCCGACAGATGTCCATGTCCACCTTCATGGCCTTTTCTTGAATCTTTGTGTCCAGGTCTGTCATGGGCTGCAGGAAGGACAGCAGTGATTATCTTCTATTATTATACAGTTCAGGAAAGAAGAGATACCCCATAGTATCTCTCTAACCCCAGGGCATACCACTCAAACAATATTATATCTTCTCCAGGAAAGGCAGTACATGGACAATCTAAACAGACTAGACAGCTCACAACTAACATTCATATCGGATTCTAACAGAATTTCAACTCAGTGATTTGCTGCTGAAAAACCTATATCCACCCCAAATCAACTGCTAGATTTGGCAACAGTAAACTTCTATGGGTCAATACATCTTTAAGAATGGAAGAAAAAAACCCAAAACCCTGTTGAGCATGTATAGAATAAAATGAAATCTAAAATCTGGTGAGTGTGCAACATTTCCCCTCCCCTCTTTAAGACAGAAAAACTGCCTGCAAGGAGAAGTTGCTTTTAAAATAGAATCCAGGCTATGCAGCAACTTCTTACATACCACAAATACAGAAAATCACGACTGGATCCAAAGAGATCTTTTGACACAGAAAATATTCCTCATTGGTATTAACCTGGCTTGCAGCCTAGAGAAATTCTACATGAAAAATATTTTGTCTTGCTTCACTCTAAGCAGTAATTATAAACATAATTTGTAAGAGATGCTCCCACTCAGACAGTACAGCTGGCTCCTTATGTTCCACAAAAAGTGTATTTTCAGCCTAGACGAGACTTACTCTGGTGGAAAGCTCCACTTCAACAGCTGGGCAATGCTTCCACTTTGACCGGAAAAGCAGAAAAACTCATTCTTAAATACCAAATCCTCTTTCCAAAAATAAAGCTTTGGAATTTTTTCCTTTCATTTTTTCCTAATTATTAGACAGCTCTTCTGCAGCCCGTCAGCCACACTTGGACAAGTTAGAGACTTTTTTTTTTTTCCCCTAAACGCACTGAGGGGGGGGAAAAAAAAAGTCTCTAAACACTAACACACTCTAAACACAATCTTATCAACTGCATAGGTACCGGTGATTCTCAT